>CAIGRP010062759.1:5491-44567 GCA_903798385.1 Fraxinus cuspidata | reverse complement strand
TCTCAAATAAAGCACCCCTCGTTGGGACTTTGTCTCGAGAGGTTGTTGTTCCTTACACAATCGTCTGAACATTTTTCTAATTTTTAGCGAGGCCCGAGTCTCTACGCAAAACAATTTGGCACGCCCGGTGGGACCCTTGGTATTTGAAGATACGTGAAGTAATATTCCTCAGAAGAACTCTGATAAGGAGCCAGCAAGCTAAGGAATAGTCCAGTCTGTGGTCGAACGATACGAGGAATAGCAAAATACCCCACATTCAGAAGGACATAGTTAAAGTCGTTACAAACCCATAACAAAAATGAGCTCTCGAACCATGCTTACATTGCTTGGTGATCTCACGCAAGATGTTGTAAAACAGGTAAACTTGCAAAATGTTCATAATTTTGAAATGTTTACTTAAAATGGGAATGTGCATTATGACAATATGGCAAAACAACTTAACACTTTAAATGAGATTATGAATAAGTTAGTATGCCAAATATGTCAGCCGGTAATGCCAAGATAGGAAATCTCTTTCAAACTAGGACAATTGTGGGACATAATTCCCTGATCCCGGGTCCGAGTCCAGGGGCAGAACCACTTGTGGGGTCATCTACTTCCAACCAAGGGAGTAATGGAACAGCGAATGTGAATAGTGATAGTAGAATACCAAACTTGGGGGGTAACCCAAATGTTAGAGACAATGTCCAAACCAATGGACAGAACTACAATGTCCAAAATAATGGGCAGAACATCCCGCAAGTTAACGATGATGGGAATACTCAGGCTAATGGTAATAATGGTTTGAATAACGGCGTTTTTGCTACAAACCAATGACCATATGTTAGGCCTCAATTAGTTCCACAAATGAATCAACCTGTAGGAGTTCCATATGATTCCAACGTTATGTTGATGAATCAAATTATGGAAATAATACAGGATCAGATGGCTTTTGGGGCACGTCCTGTTTCTAGACTGATTTATAAAAAGTCATATCCTGATTGGGTAGATCAAGCATATCCATGACCTAGAGGGTACAAAGTACCAGAATTTTCACTATTCACTGGTTTAGGAGAAGTTTTTACCCTGGAACATAGAGGACGATTCACACTAAAATGTGGGAAAGTTACTGATTATCACAAAATGAGACTGTTCCCTAGTTTGTTAACAGGGGTTGTATTTTTATGGTTCATTAACTTGGCGGCAAATTCAGTCCAAACAAGTACTAATAGAAATAGAAAGACCTCTTTTTTAGTACTATTCATTTGTGATTTTTCCTCCTATATCAATGTCCATATGTGGAAAAAAAAAGGCAAGCCTATTTATTGACTTCACTAAGAAAATGATAGCCGAGCACCACTCATCTCTACACCTCCCTTTTTACAATTTTCCCTAATCATCACTACACTAATTAAAAGGGAGGATATGCTTGTTCATTCATGAGACATCCTTTTCACACCTACACTATATGCTACTGTTCATTATTTGGTTTGCTACTATTTGACAAATATCCGGTATAGAAATGGAAAAAATATCGACTTCTTCTTTTTCTCTCAAATATTCCACAACCCCCCAATCTACAGAACATCCTCAGTCAAATTCTATAGAAATCTCAACTATAGTCAACGAGATTGAATCTTTAGAATACCCTTTTACTCTTCTTTTGTAGGGAACGCTTTCAACATCATTTTTCCGTAGAAAAAAATTCAAGAAATTGCCACCATAGAAGAGGAAATTTTTGAGCAATAATCAAGCGGATTTTCGAGCAAATAAAGAGAAACGAAAACTATGTATCTGTACAAAGGCAAAGAAGTTTGCACAAAACAAAAATAATTCCGTAAGTTTTCCTCTTACACCTTGTTTTTTTCAAAAAAACTATTTACTAACCCTTTGAAATACAATATTTAATTTGCACAAATCTTTATCTCTTATTTTTTACAATTTCATAATTTTGGTGAAGTGTCAAGAAAACCTAAATGCTGGTTGCCTCTAAGATCTCTAATTAATACTGGTTTAATTTTAAGCAGCAAAGGTTGTTCAGAGCATCATTATTATTGTGACCAACACAAGAATAGTGTTTTTACTTCTTATATGTCTATGTTTAAGTGTTCTATTTCTTCTCTCTCTATGTTTCAGGCTTTGCATAACTTTTTTTAGGAAGTAAAAAAATATTATATTTCTTTTACTTTAGGTTCATAGAGAGATTCGTTATTGTAGCTATATGGTCTTTTGCTAAGGTTTTTAAAAAGAAAACGTGTTCCCGATATGTTTCCTTTTTTAAAAATGTACTGAGCTTCAAGTTTACTGTCCATCTGTTGTATTTTAAAATTTGTATACAAATTAACAGCCATAGACAAGGGTTATCATGGTCCAAGCACTCTGCAGGTAAACTGGAGTAGTGATTGGATTTGTGATCCTTGAACTCGGTAAAATGAAATGGTTGGATAATTGAAAAATGAGATTATTCAAGAATCAACAATGCTGAAATTACACATTGAATTTCTTGTTAGATATTTTTTCATAATTTATTTATTTGCTTTTTATTGTTATGCAAACGGTTTGCCGCTTCGAAACGGGGATCAACCTATGTTGAAGAGTTGTGTCTGTTGCAAGTTTAACAATTTCTCACCAACAGACACGCCCAATGCTAGATGCATAGCTTTCTCTGCGCTGCGAGGAGAGAGTGTGTGGAGAGACAGATCTACTCACGCGCGAAGACACATATCTCCGCACTATGGGGAGACACTGATATTTCCTCTCCGTGCAGCGCAGAGAGCTCCGAGAAGTCTCCGCGTAGTGCGGAGAAATATTTTTCAGCCCAACCTTACACCGTCCCTTTCCTTTACATCCAAACCTTTCACCCTTTCCATCTTTTACTTATAGCTAAACCCTTTCACTTAACCCTAATCCTTTCCCTCAACTCGACCCTTTTCTTCAATTATCATTCTGGTTTTTAAAAGGAAATCTCCTCACCTCGTCTCCGATAAAGTACATTCGGGCACTGTTACAAAGCGGCAATGGTTAGTAAGTAGAACGAGGCAAATATACAGAAGGGGAAGAGGTGGAAGCTGGAGTTTTTTTTTTTTCTGGTATACTTGTATGGGCTCGGAGAGGAAGTGGAAAAGGCCATTTGGGTATACTTGTAGGGCCAAGTTCAAGAAGGAAAATCAGAAAGGACACGAGATTGCTGTTAAGATCATTCAAAAGCAAATGTTTTAGTTTTTCTCCCTTTTGTTTGAAAATTTTCTGACAATTTAATGTTATTCGTTATAGTAATTGTTATGTAATTGATCTATGCGACTTTTTCCTTCTTTTGGAGAAATTTAATGGGTTTTGGAGATTTGACCTGCAGGAAAATAGCTCATTTTAGTGATTTAGGGTCAAAAATCAAAATTTTGATTTTATTGATTCATTTTAACAATTTTGAATTGATTTTTTACTACAAGAATGTTTGTTGATGTGATAAAAGTTTAATGTTTTTTCCTGTGAAGTATTATAGATTTTAAATGCGTTTATTTTGATTATTTTCTTTTGCTCTCAATTTTTCTTCTCCTGCTCTTTTTGCATTGAAGTTTGTAATGGTAGTGGAAGTGATGTAGGATGACCTAAGGGTCTATCTCTTACAGGCTTGGGACCAAAACCAGTATGGCAGAAAAAAATAGAATTTGTGTTTTAGAGATTGCAACTAGGAGGAGAATTCGGATTTGAAGCATCTAAGTTGGATATGGAATGGCTGAAAACATCGATAATCAGATAAGATTTAAAAAAAAAAAAAAGAATTCTGTTGGCTTTGGACCCTGTTGTAGTGCCTGGAAAAAATACTTAAGGTTTAAAGTGAAATTGATTGGACTTGAAAATTATGGATGTCACCCATGTAAGCAAACTTTTGTAGTTAGGATTGTGATGTGTTTACTATGCGGCAACACAGTCCACTCATAACATTACTTATCAGTTTGTGGACAAACCCAGAGAATATACAACTTTTGGTGCACACGTGTGTGGGGAATGGGGATTGGGTGATTGAGCTGTTCATTTGGCACCTTGACTCGTTTCTTTTTCTATGTTGTTCATTCTTGTGGTTTATTCCTATTCTTCTTCTCATTTATTTTTGTTATTTGTTTGTTCGTTGGTTTAAAATTAATATTCTGACTGAAAATTAGTTTTTCCTCCTTGTTCATATGTGCTATTTGATGGTGTAAAATCTTGTTAAAGATGGTGAAATTTGTGATTAAATTTGTCTATATTCCATTACCCTTTGATGTCCAGTGACATTAATCACATGAGTTGTTTTTTAGCAATTTTATTTTTAGCTCAGTTTCTTGATTATTAAAATATGGTGATGTAAACAAAGTTCCGTTAATAAGTTCTTTTCTATTCAGGATCAAATTATGGTCGGTTCAGTTCTAGGTCGTGGTTTCGCTAAGTTTGTTATTCTTCTAATTGAATTTTATCCATACCTCTTAGGTTTTGAAATTTGCCTTGCTCTGAAATGGACCTTAGCTGGATGGTGCGTAGTTGTAAGTAATTATAATAAGTGAAATTAATTGAATATCAACACTCTAGAATGCGTGTTTGATATAAAAGAATACCCTAAACATAATGTATGTACTGCATATTACATTGAATCATATTGGTAGTGTGTATATGTTTTGCAAAACGCTAGGGAAGTATGAATGATATGGGTAGGGTAAATTATAAACATGAACTCTTCCCATGATAGTAGAGTGAAATATCATATCATTCAGATGTTTAATAGGAGATTTGTATATCGAGAATGTGTGGGAGAAAGTTATGGTTACATCTATAACTCAATATCCATTTTGGAAGCGATTTTCATGAAACCCGATATATTTGAAAGTCAGGTTATTATTTAGTCTATAGAATGCATTTTTTATAGAGTTAATAACCAAGAAAAAATGCAGCACATTTTGGGATGAGTCAACAATCATAATGCCAATGGTTAATGGTTTATTCCTTTTGCATACTGACAAGGGTAGATGTGTATCGATGAGATTAGAACATAAGTTTCACCTAGCCACTATCTTGACTTCCTCTCTGGCTGAAAGACTGGCCAAAAAAGGAAACAGAAAAAATATGTGACATTTCTTGTTGATTTTTCGTGAAATGTCAATCATGGTTACGGGTAAGTAAACTTGATTGACTCGGAGATGTACATTAAGTTAGTGAACACATTTTGTGATAAAAAGTGAGGTACCAACGCCAAATTCTCTCAATAAGGTGGAAAATTAAACAAGTCTTCAATTGTTGAGCTTGATAATGTGACTATTTATGACTTGCATTTTTCTTCTTTAGCATATGCCACTGGATCCTCCTCTTGAAGCAGTCAACTGGTGGCACGTGATGATTTAAAGCAAGTATAATCTTATGTTGAAATTTCGGGAAACCATTGCTCGATAGTTTGGTGAACGAGACACAGAGATCTAACACTAATAGGTCTATTGAAGCAGCTTTCGACTTCTTGATGTGATTTGATTTCACCGCAATTTCGTATATGCTAGATGAAAAACACCTATAACTAATGTAATAATTGGTCTTGAAAAATCATTATTCTGAGTTTGTACCTAATAATATCTCAATTGAAGTGATCATCTTAGCATATCTTGGTTTGAGGCCAATCAAAAAATTAAGCCAGACTCGTATTCATGATTATCTGCATATTGTGCTATCTATAATCTATATCTCGGCTTCAGTCTTGGGTCGAAATCTAGGTTCTGGTTTGTCTCAAAATGCATCTACATACATCATCCCACTGGGTTTCATGTTTCATATACATGCATATTTTTAACCATTGAGATTTTGTAGGAGAAGGATGTGAAATCATGTACGAGGATATGACAAGGAAGAAAAGCTGCTAGAGCTTATGATTTAGCATCATTGAAATACTGGAGATCTACTACAACTACAAGTTTTTCAGTGAGTTCTTTAATGTGAATGTTTGACCCTCTTGGTTTTTTTTGTCCCGTTGACAAATGGTGTTTTTATTATTTCATCTTTATTGTCGTAGCCTTTTTGACTTTTTTCTTTGCATATATGCTCATATTGGTAACATTTACCTAAGGTACACTAGAATATAACATTTACCTAACATTTTCCAGAAATAGAGCTTTGATATAATTTTTTCTTCAATGAAACTAAAATTTAATATTTATCCATTGACTTCACAGAAAGTTAAGGTTTGCTCTTCTGAAATAGCTTCCAGCTAGAAATTTGCACCATTTATTCACCTTAGTATCATATTCTCTATCAATCTTTGACCTTAAATAGAAGTGATTCAATATGTGCTATATGGGGTTATGTAAGATTGCACGCTAAGGTTCTAGGGTCTCATGATCGTGAGTTGAAATGTAAACGAATTGAAGGAAATAGAATGACACTGATTATTTTGCTTGATGTATATATTGATTAGTGATTACTAAAGCGCAACTTAGATTGCACTATATGAATACCCAAGTTTTGGTATTGTTAATTTTTTATTTTCATGAAGTGATTTCATTATTTGTAGTTCCTATCTATGCATTTTCCGTTACACTATGTTAAAAGTAGTTTTCCAAATGGATTTTGATTATGTAAATTACTTGAAAGCCACTGTAGACTTCAATTGAAGCAACGAGGCTCTTTAAATATGCGAAGTTGGAGGGTTTGTAATCTTAATTCCTTATAAGTCTCCAAAAATCCAGCCCCATCACTCCCAACAAAGAAGAGGGTCAAAGGCGTGTTGGTGGTGGAGGGAATGGGAGGGGAACAAAATCCCACGTGGCATGTAATAAATTAATCTGAAAAATCGAGACTTCAAATGAATTTATTAAGGAAAAAAGATAGTGTCCAATAGACACGAGTCTTCTTGCAAGTGATTTGTTTTAGCTGAGTTAAATGCCAAATATCTCGCAGGAAAATCTGTAGGAAAATTTTCAATTATATACTTTTCTGTCTTGTGAGATACAAAAACCATATTCTATTTCAAACTTAAAGTACATAGAGATTGACTACGGAGAACAGTTCCCAGATTTCTTCCCTGATTTTATTTTCAAGTTTTTCTTTTTTATTTTGCAGTCAAGTTTACATGGCTAGAGAAAAGGAACATGGAGAAATTATTGCTTTAAAAAAGATACGAATGTATAATGAAAAAGAAGGGGTAATGTTTTTTTTTCCTCGTTGATCATTTGTAATAATAAGGATTTATACATGCCGTGCAGCTGCACTGCAAAGAGCCTATTCTTGCATAAGTGCGCATCTCTTATAATCAAGTTTGAGAAATATTGCTTTTTATTATAGTTCCCTATAACTGCGCAATTCAAGAAATTAAAATTCTAAAGAAGTTGCAGCATGAGAATGTTATGAAGTATAAAGATAGAGTGACATCTCCCGGTACTACGTTAACCCAACATTGAAAGATGTCATTTCCTGCAAAACTTGTTTCTTATCATGTATTCGATATATTTGTTCGCACCTTCTAATTTACTCTACGTAACACATATGTCATCAATGGCCTGAAGCAAAGGATCAAGGAAAGCCGGGTAACTAAAAAAATTCTTTGGTCTTTTATTGTATTCTCTTTTTTTCCTGCACATTATGATAATTCATGGGTTAAAATTGCTTTGGGAGTACAGATGGTAATAAAGGGCAACATTTACATGGTTTTTTTAGTATATGGACCATGATTTCACTGGCCTCGTTGATCATCTTCAGTATTAGTCCCCTACAAAGTTTGTTAAAAATGTTCCTTTCCAGTGTTGTATGAAGCAACAGCTTACTGGTCTTCATTATTGTTACTTCAATCATGTGCTTCACAAAGACATTGAAGGTGATTTTGGTTTCATTTCCTGCTTATTCAATTTTTGCTCTATGGAAGTGGAGAGTTAATCTTCGAGATAACATTTTGCACGCTCCGATCTTCTCATAGATAACGAAGGAAATTTGAAGGTTGCTGATTTTGGACTAGCACGATCATTTTCAAGTGACCATAATGCTAATCTTACGAATCATGTCATTGCTACAAGTAAATTTTTTATCCATCCTACCCTATCTTTACAGGAGCGTAATAATTTGATGGATGTGTAGTACAGGTAGGTTTATCAGTTTCTTGGTATATGTTATTGATATTTAATTGAGTAGATTCGTAATCCGCAATGCTATTTTGTCATCTATTGTCCTTTCTTAAAATAAAAATGATGTTTCTCTGCTAAAGCTTGTTCACGCTTTTGATTTTCCTACTCATTATTGTTGGAATCCATATAACATATTAATTAATCAGGATACTCTTTTAGTTGCCTAAAATTAGTTACTTCACTGAAACTATATTTTGAGTCTTTATTTATGTCTTCTTTTCTTTTCTATTTATAATAAAGTGAATATCTTTTTCTTAATTTTAATGTTCTACCAGCATGTAATATCATATGTCGAAGGCGACAAGCACCATGGTGCAAAAGCAATTATGAATGTATGGGAACTTGAAATACAGTAGCCTAATAAGTTCAGTTTGTCCCAAATTTGGTTATTGAGAGGTTCATTTGGTGAAAGTCTCAATGGCATTGAAGCTTCCCCATATTATTGGTTAATCATAATTTGTTGCATTCCTTTTACTGATTAGAATGAACATTACTTCAATATATGTGCATATATACTGATAGCACGGCGCTTGTTGTGTCATGGAAGATTTTACCTTTTTTCTTTTTTATTTTTGGTTCAGATTTTAAATGAAGCGGGGAATTCAAACCCTGCATTACATAGCGGTCACTGTTGTGTGTGTATTAGCCACATTGATTTTTCTTTTTTCTTGATCTACTTCGAATCATTCTTATTTCGTTATCTTTCACTTGTTCACTATAATTTGTTAATTATTTTTTAAAATACCAGCTATTCTCGTGTAGGAGACAAAAAATTTAAATTTGCCGTAGCTTTCTACTTCTTAGTTCATTGTGAGGGTTTTTATGCTAGAGTTACTCATTATTTTTCTTTTTTTAAAATGTACAAATGAGCATGTAATTCACGAGAAATCAACACATTTATCACACTAACATTACTTTCAAAATAACCTGACCTGTGCATTGCACGGGCAAAGAATAGTTTTATATAAAAGGCAGAAACACAAACCAAACCGGCCCTTAGATTTTAAATTAATACCCAACTTAATGTATGTTTACTAGTTTGTTTAATTAGACTGCAAGTGACTCCTTAATCTTACTCATCAAGTATTGGTCTCTAATCCTTGTTTAAAAGGAAATTTTAACCTGAATGGTTATAGGAATGACAAAAAAATCCGGCAAACTCAATACCTAGGGGATCTCACCGCGAACGAGACGGGGATTACCCGCTTAACCGGGTATTCGGTACAGGTACGAGTAATGAGTACCCCGCGCCCACCCTGCCCCGTTTAACTTATTTTATTTTTAATTTTTTTTTAGAATTCAATATTTTAAATGGAAAACTTTACAAAATTTCTATTTTAATAAAAAATGACAACTAAGATTATCTAAAAAATATGACAAACAATAAAAGCCTTGGTTTATCAATATATTTGAATAATTTGATTTTTAAAAATAAATTAAAAATATATTGTTGTCTCACTTTGATGAATGGGGCAATAAAATGAAAAAAAAAATCGGATAGTAAACGGGGCAAGGGCTCCGCCCCAACTTAAACGGGTAACGGGACAGGTACGTGACGGGAAATTACCTGGCGGGACATGGGAGGTTTCCCCGACCCCAACCCGCTTCGTTGCCATTCCTAAATGGTGATAATATGAAAATAAAATATTCAAATTGTCGTTGAGTATTGTACCATTAGTTCATGATGTTTGATGTAATCGAATTATATTATCCACAAAACTTGATTAACCAAAGTAATACACAGATTAAGACCGAATTATTCGTTTACCATGTGATGAATAAAAGGAAAAAAAAAAACTAGTTTAATTGAAATATGTGATTTACCAATAAGTAAACATTTATAAGATAATTTACTTAATAGTAAATTATAAAGTTTTAAAATAAATCGCTATTTTTATTAATTAAAGTTAAAGTTTAATAAATTGCTTATTCTAACATAATGTATTTATCAAATTTCATATTTAAATAATACACCCTATCCATCTTATCTTAATATACAATCCCGTAATCTTATATATACTTCGTAATCCTATACGTTATAGCAAGCATATGCTATTACAAATGTTCAAAGGTTTTTCATGTTGTTCATGGAAAATCGTAATGTCATTAATTTGTTTAAATTCAACTTTGTTAACTAAATAAATACATGACAATTAGATGTAAAGGGATGCAATCAATTACTCTTCAATCGCAATCGATAAAAGATTCACAATCAAACACTTTACCATGTGGTGCTACACCCGGAAATGCATCGCAATCAATATTCATCTGGACCTAATTCGAGATTAATATACTTCGTGTTGAAGATGATAAAGATTAATTTAAAATCAATTTCAAGTACAAGATGTATAATCTAAAAATGCGTACATAGGGTAATTTGCAATCGTTACACCATCACTTACCTAAAGGATTTTACAGCCAAACCAGCATTTGATTGCTAAAGGTGCCCATAGGGGAAATGTCACTTGTACATTTTTTTGTTGACATTTCAAGTATTGGCAAGTATTGATTGGATCAAAAAACTGTCAAAAATTTAAATCATGTGTTGCCACATGACAAAGTGTAAAAAATTATGTAAATGATGATGTACATGCAACATGATTCATCGCATAAAGCAACTGTTGAGAAATTGGGTTCAAAACCCACAAAGTATGTGTGGAATGAAAGAGGAGAAAAACGGCTGAATTTTTGGCCACCGCATGGCCATCAACAGGGATTCAAGCCCTTGATTCGAGCTCATCTATGCGACCACATAGAGCAATTTTTTGGACCATTGGAGGCTTTTTGATCGTTTATTTTTTGAATTTGGTGGCTTTTCACTCAAATTTTGGCACTATTTCGTGCTTCTGGTCAAGACTTATATATAGGGGATCCATGTTCAAAGAAAATAATGTATGAAAACACTTGAGATCCATATATCATTCCAAAATAAAAGATCAAAATCTGATTCTCCATCATATTCAGAATTTTCATTTGTATTCTTCGAGTTTTGGGGATTACACTTTATGCTTGAGTGTTTAATCCTTACAAAGCTTGATTAATTTTTCAAACCATTTGCCAGAAAAACCTTTAAGCACCTTATATTTTTGGAGACGGACACATTCGAGCCATCAAGTTTGATCATGGTTTTGTTCGTGTTTGTTGAACTTGTTGCTACAATATTTTGGCGTGTTTCTTATCCAACTCCGGTGCTTATACAACAATCTCAAACAATATTTCTGCGATAGACAGCGAAACAACAATGGCAACGATAAAACTGATGAATCAGGTTTTGGTTCACTTGGATCATTTTGATGGCACGAACTTCATGCAATGGCAAGACAGTTGAAATTTCTACTAACGGCTTTGAAGATCTTTTATATTCTTGACCCGAAATTGGCGCTATTGCCGGAACCATCAAGTGGAGAAACTAAAGCAATCAAGGCAGAAAGACTAAAACGCTAAGAAGATAAATTAATATGTCATGGTCACATACTCAACGCACTGTCAGATAGTTTGTATGACTTGTACACAAACACTTCATCGGCGAAAGAGATATGGAATGCCTTGAAGAGTAAGTACAAAGTGCAGGAAGAAGGTACCAAGAAATTTCTAATTTCAAAATATTTTGACTTTAAATATCTTGAACATATACCTTTGCTTCCCCAAGTGCATGAATTGCAAGTGTTAGTCAACAAATTGAAGGCGGTAAGGATTGAAATCCCGACGACCTTTCAAGTGGGGACTATAATTGCAAAACTCCTCGAGACTTGGAAATGATACCAAAAGAAAATAATGTTTAGTTCCGAAGATTATTCTTTGAAACAATTGCAGAAACATTTGTGCATTGAATCGAGAATGAGATATAAGAATGAAAATTCTTATAAAAGTACTTCCAAGGCTAATGCAGTGGAGAAAACTGAACCGCCTGCGAAATCCATTAAGAGCAAGCCTTTAGGAACTTTAACAAGTCCAAGAAAAAGACCAAAGGAGGGTGTTTTGTGTGTAGAAAATCTGGACACTACGTAAAAGGTTGTAGACACCAGAAACAAGACAACACCGAAGGTAAAATAAATTTCATCCAAGAAGACAAGATAGTGGCCGCCATTAGCGAAATAAATGCGATCAAGTGAAAGGTTCACGGGTGGTGGTATGATACTTGTGTAATTGTACATATATCATATAACAAATCTTTATTCACTACGTACCATGAGGTGGATGGAAATCAAGAGATCCAAATGGGCAGTGAGGTCTGATCAAAAGTAATTGGCAAGGGAAATGTCGATATCATTTCACTTTTGGGAAGACCGTTACTTTAACAAATGTACTTCATGTTCCCGACATGAATATGAATTTAGTGAGTGGAAATCTCTTGGGAAAATCGGGCATAAAAAGTGTATTTGAGACCGAAACTTGTATTATCACTTAACGGGAAATTTGTTGGAAAATGTAATTCCTGTGAAGGAATGGTCAAATATACCGTTGACAAATCTTCAAATTATAAAGTTGAATTTTCTTATGTTGTTGATTCATTTTCATTGCGGCATGCTAGATTAGGTCATATTGGTAAAAGTACAATGAAAAGAATGATGAAATGTGATTTGATTTCATATGATGAAAATAATGAACATAAGTGCAAAACATGTGTAGAAACTTAAATGACTAAAAGACCATATCAAAGTGTAAAACGGACCTCTAGCATATTAGAATTAATTCATTTCGACATTTGTAAATAAATGGAATGCTAAATAGAGGTGGAAATAGGTATTTTATTTTTATTGATGATTGCACTAGATATACGTATGCTTATGTTATAAAGCATAAATATGAGGCCTTTGATATATTTAAGATTTATAAAAGTGAAGTTGAAAATCACTTAGGAAAGAAAATAAAAACCTTAAGAAGTGATAGAGGTAGAGAATACTTCTCTAGCGATTTCAACATGTATTGTGAACAATATGGCATTATTCACCAAAAAACAGGACCAGGACACCCGAACAATACGATTTGGGTGAAAGGAAAAATAGAACTTTAGTTGAAATGATTAATGATGTGCTTACCTATGCTAAGTTTCCATTTAATTTGTGGGGTGAAACTTTATTTAGTACATGTAGGATATTAAATAGGATTCATTCGAAGTTTACTAAAATTTCTCCTTATGAATTATAGAAAGGGAGAAAGCCGAACATTGGATACTTTAAAGTGTGGGGGTGTCTTGCTTATTACAAGAACACGAACCCTAATAGGACCAAGTTGGGTCCAAGAGGCATTAAATGTGTCTTTGTAGGATATGCTAATAATAGCAAATCTTACAAATTGTTGAACTTAGAGACCAATGTGATTATCGAATCAAGTAATGTGGAGTTTTTCGAGGGTTCATTATCTTCGGATAATGAATTGAGGAAAATTCATAAAAATATCCATAGCTCTAGTGGAACACAAATTGAAACGTAGTCTAAAGATGTTGATGGGTCTAGTAAACCACGAAGAAGCAAAAGAACTCGAATTATGAAGACTTGGGATCTGATGAAATTGATTCTCAACTTATTTCTTTTTACTTGATAGAGGGAAATGAGATAAATGTTGTAAGAACAATTTCCTTTGTTCTACAGGTGAAAATCGACCCTAAAACTTATAAGGAAGGTATGGCTTTACGTGATATCATATTTTGGAAAAATGTTATTAAGGATTAAATGGATTCGATAATGTCAAATAATACTTGGGAGGTTGTCGATTTGCCACGCGGGTCCAAACCTATTGGATGTAAATGGTTGTTTAGGAGAAAGTATAATGTTGATGGTTCTCTTAATACCTTTAAGGCTAGATTAGTAACCAAAAGTTATCGACAAAATGAAGAAATCGACTACTTTGACACCTATGCACCGGTAGCTAGAATAACATCGATTATGATTTGCGCTAGCTTCTATATATAAATTCCATGGTCATCAAATGAATGTCAAGACGACATTCTTGAATGGGGATCTCGATGAGGAGGCCTATATGGAACAACCCAAAGGGTTTGTTCTACTTGGAAATGAAAACAAGATGTGCAAGTTAGTGAAATCGTTATACGGTTGGAAGCAGGAACCTAAGAAATGGCATGAAAAGTTTAACTTAGCTATAATATCTTTTGGTTTTAAACATAATATAATAGCGTAGATAAATGTTTGTATTCTAAATTATGTGATTTTTATCCGCTTATATGTTGACGACATGTTGATTATGAGTAATCATATGGACGGGATAGAAGAAACGAAGAGGTTTCTATCTTCCACATTCAAGAAGAAGGATCTTGAACAAATGGATACCATTTTGGGTATCAAAGTCTCTAAAACTAGTGGGGGTTATCATCTTAGTCTATCACATTATATTGAGAATGTGATTAACAAGTTCAAGCATTTGAATATGAAAGAATATAGTACCCTAATTGATCCAAGTTCGAAACTAATAAAGAATGATGAAAGGGCTATTGCTCATTTGGAGTATGCAAGTGCTATTAGTAGTCTTATGTATGCAGTTCAATGTACAAGACCAGACATAGCCTTTACAATAAGTAAACTAAGTAAGTTTACTAGCAATCCGAGCAATGATCATTGGAAGGCCATTGGGAGAGTTCTCGATTACTTAAAGAAAACCAAGAACTTAGGTCTTCAATATACAATTTTTTTTGCTATATTGGAATGATTTACAGATGCTAGCTGGATGTCTAGCACTTGTGAAAGTAAATCCACTTTAGGGTAGGTGTTTACTCTTGGAAGAGGGGCTGTTTCTTGGAAATCAAAGAAACAGACACATATAACACACTCGACTATGGAATATGAGTATGTAGCACTATCGGAAATCGGGAAGGAGACTGAATGGCTTAAGGATCTCCTATATAAGATACCATTGGGACCAAAGAATACATCTTTGATACCTATCTTATGTGATAGTCAAGCCACGTTAGCGAAAACATACAATAAGGTATACAATGGAAAGTCTAAACATACGAGTTTAAGACATGACTACATAAGAAAATTAATCAAAAGTGGAATAATGTCCCTAAATTATGTAAAGTCGATAGAGAATTTAGCAGATCCATTAACTAAACCTCTAAATAGAGATTTGGTGAATTATACTTCGAGTAGGATGGGGTTGAAATTCTTGAACTAAACAGGTCCACCAATTATGGTAACCCTACCTATCATTACTCAAAAGGTAATCCACAAGTTCGAAGGGTAACGTCAAGTCATTCAATATGTGGATAGTTTCAACATTATCCAAATATGCTGTAAACATATCCTAGTTATAATAATGTTGGTTGTTACTGAAGTGAGGGATGAGTTTTAAACTCTTAATAAAGTTCAGTACTAAGTACAAGTATATCTAAAAGTAACAAAGATACTGAACGAAGTTCACCTAAATAAATTTCGAGATGGTGCGGCCTCAATATAAAGTTAGAGTTTCTCTCTTAAAAGTTTGTTGAAAAGGATGAGCACAAGGCCATAATAGCATTAAGCGAGTTTGCGAAATTTGCAAACACGTGATACTTGTGTGTGTGTTCTTACAAGTATTGTCATATTGAATCATTGGTTCAAAACTTTTAGCTACCTTTAAATTTCGACTTTATTTTGTTTGAATTACACTATGATTAGATTCAAATAGAAAGATATCTAATCATTATGTATGCGTATCGTATATTTTGAATATAAGACTTTATTGGATTTTGAACAAGTGGAGAATTGTTGAGAAATTGTGTTCAAAACCAATAAAGTATGTGTGGAATGAAAGAGGAGAAAAATGGCAGAATTTGTGGTCTATGCGACCACATAGGCCATATGGCCATGTCGTCATATGGCCATCAATAGGGATTCAAGCCCCTGATTCGAGCTCTTCTATGCGAACGCATAGAGTAATTTTTGGACCTTTGGAGACCCTTTTTTACCGTTTCATTTTTTGAATTTGGTGGCTTTTCATTCAAATTTTAGCACTATTTCGTGCTTCTGGTCAAGGTTTATATATAGGGGATCCATTTTCGAAGTAAATAATGTATAAAAACACTTGAGATCCATATATCATTCCAAAATAAAAGATCAAAATCTGATTTTTCATCATATTCAGAATTTTCATTTGTGTTCTTCAAGTTTTGGAGATTACACTTTATGCTTGAGTTTTTAGTCCTTACAAGACTTGATTAATCCTTCAAACCATTTGCTGGAAAAAAATTTTAAGCATCTTATATTATTGGAGAGGGGGTAAATATCGTTTAAGGATAGCGATCATGCGTTTGAGCCTTCAAGTTTGATCCTAATTTTGTTCATGTTTGTTGAACTTATTGCTACAATATTTTGGTGTGTTTATTCTCCAACTCCAGGGCTTATACAACAGCAACAATGTCATAGAGAATTAAAATTCATTAAAAAATGGAACAAGCTACATGCATATCAAGATTTGTATAATATCATATGAAACTCTACCATTTGCCAATTAAAACACAATCAACTTTTTCATCAAATATTTTCCTTCAACTACCTTTTTGATCCTCATTTTTTTCAAGATACGTTTTTTCATTATTCTTTTCAACCACACTTTTTCAATAAAATAATATTACACACAACTCTAAAACTTTTACTTCATTTTTAAACGTACCTTCTCCATCAATCTACTATTCAAAAAAAAAAAATAGGGCTCAAAAAGAACCTACATTATTTTCGGTATCATGTACATTTTTTTTTTGTACAAGTGGCAAAATCTATTAAAAAATTCCTTTAAATTTCAGTTTCAGTGAAATGTTGTGGCAAAAGAAGGGTTGAAGTAAAGCATACGCGCACCATATACGTAGAGTATTATCCAATTAATTACAACTCAATACTCAAAGTCTATGCGAATTAGACATATGGTACATCATTAATAAAGCAACTGGACTAGTCGAGCTCGATATTGACCATTTACAATGAAATTCTAGTTTTTAAATAAGTGTTGTTAGAGAGAGAGAGAGAGAGAGGCCGCAAACTTAGTCCTTGTTTGGTAAAGTTTATGTTTATGCAAACTTAGTCCTTGTTTGGTAAAATTTATGTTTATTAAAAGGTTGATCAAACTTCATTTTTAATCACACATTTCATTAGATTCGTATCTTTTCACTTTTTAACCTCACATTTCATGAGACCCATCAAGTTTATCCATTGTTAGCAATGTCGGGCAATCTCTTATGGTCCTTTGGTAGAGCTTCTGTCTTTGTTTATGCTTTTTCTAAAAATATTTATTTATTTTTTAGAAAATTACTTTAGGTCACCTTACTTTAAAAACTCTTCTAATTAGACAAAATACTTTCAGAAAATTATTCAAAAGCAACTTATTAATCTTAAAAATATCTTTGTTTTTAAAAGCTTTGTCAAATGAGTCATTAGCCTTCTAAGGCACATGATGAATTCCCAATTACAAAGTATGAACCCTAGTTAATGTTGAGAAATTAGACCAGCATCTAATATGATATATAGCAACAAGGCAGCGGAATAAACAATTTCTCATTTCTTGTGTAAACCTTAAATAATGTGCGAAATAAACGACATAATATTTGACGTGGTCTGGCAATATGCTTACTTCCACGGTCCAAATCCGAACAATCTTTCATTATAATAAAAAATAATGGGTATAGCATTATTTCTTTAAATAACACAGGAGCTACATCAAGAACACATATATTGTCAAAATACTAGAGGAACAACAAACATAAAGAATTCAACCAAATTTTGGCACAACCAACATCAATAATTCACAAGTCTTGACACAATCAACATCAAGAATTCAACCAATTCTTAGTACATCCATAACAAACCTTCACCTAGCAAAGACAAAATCCCTCAAGAGAAACTATAATAATTTATGCAAACACAACTCAAGAAAAACTATTCTTGGAAAACTACTTAAAAACCAATAAAGGAAATATATCACTAAAATTCGCTAATGTTTGTATAGTAATTCCTCCTGATCCATTTGCCTTTTAGAAAAACGAGGTATGAAATTAGTATCCAAAATTTATGAAGATCGAACCATGTAGCTTTCAGATATCAACAGTTTAACATAATTGAAATGTCCAGATTCTACAAATTTCTACCTTATTTCTCTCGAGTTTCTCTCAATTTTGGGATTGATGGGTATCTCTCGTACACACCAATTTCTACTCAATTCATCTCATATGTATAGAAATTTTGAGTCATCAACAAAAGACCTATTGAAACTCTCTCTTTTCTTTTCTTTCTTCTAGGTTACTACTTTCTATAAGAATTACCTTTAATAGAACGTCTAAACTCAATATACATTACTAATCCCTGTAAACTATATTTTATAACAAGTGATTTTTTGGATAATGTGAGGTTAGAAAGTAGGAAATATTTTTGAGTTTACGTACAAAATTATTTTATTGAGAGAATATGTGGTTGAAAATAACCTACCACACTATATTGAATGTCAGTCAAACGCTTGTTGTGTTACATTTATTGTACTTTTTTTCATTATGATCTTTTTCTTCATGGACAGTCATCACCTGTTCTTCATGCCTTTTCCCACTTTGATAGGGCTAGCAATGTGTGTGATCGTACATCAGTGCTTATTTTGTAATCCTTGGTCATAACCTAATCTCTTAGTTGTACACAAAACAACATACTATTGCTCGATCTTCTACTGAAGCTGAGTATAGGGCTGTTGAATCAACAGCTTGTGAAGTGCTTTGGATTACTGTACTTCTTCAAGAACTTTGAGAAGATATTATTTCTACTTCGACTATCTAATCTGACAATGCTGTACTACATAACTTAGGTCTAATATGTCGTTTCTTTCCAAAATGAAGCATGTTAGAGTTGATGTTCACTTTGTTTGGGACAAAGTCAAATCTTGGGGCAGTTCTTGTTTTGCAAATTGCTTCTCCCGATCAATGGTAATTCACTCACTAAGCTGCTATCTACATCTCACTTTTAACTATTACGGTCCAAGATAAACGTTACTAATGGGACCCCTATCATGCAAGAGGATGTTAGAGATAAAGTTTGCATATCTTAAAAACTCTTCATTACAATCTCAGTCATTTTAGCTATTCATTTTCTTTGATGATCCCTAGATAATTTAGTCTTTGATTGCCACATTTTAAAACAAAATTCTTTAATTATTATATCCATTTTCAATCAAACATGCACACAATAAAATATTTTGTACGTAAATTCAAAAAATTTCGTACTTTCTAATCACAATTTTTTCAAAAATTTACTATTCAAAACATCATTTTTTTCTCTATAATGACCATCGAGCAGGGGCATAGTGATAACAACTTCTAGAAATTATATTTGGACACCACGATGTAGCTAAAAGTTATGTGCAAGCGGGCTCCCATCACTCTTTATCACATGGGAGTATCAAACTTTGCCACTCTCACCTAACAATGTAACTACACCTAATTATATATTTTGTTGTCTGTTGTTTTTTCGACCCTACTAATTGGGTTTTTTAATGCATTTTTTAAAAAAATTTATTTTCAACAACACGTTTTTTCATAAAATAATATTACATGTAAACTTAAAAATTTTCCTTATTTTTTAATCACACACTCTCTAAAATATCACAATTCCAAGATATATATTTTTTCAACTCATTAAAATGAGGCCCAAACAGGGCTTCAAAGATTCAATTCTATACGAAGCATTTTGCTTATTTGGAGTTAAAATCAAGATTTCAATTTAAACCAAAATCAATAATTAATTTTAATTATATATTTCGTACGATCCACAAATTTTCAATCAAATATTTCATCAACTTTATTAAAATTAATAAAAATTTGATTTTAATCCCCACCAAACAATGACTGACTAATACTACATTTTGTGAAATGGAGTAGGTAAGATTAACCCCAGTTTGATGTCCATTATTTCATTAGAACGAATATTTATAATAGTGAAGTTTTGAAAAAAGTGTTATTAAGTACCTGTTTGATGATCATTATTGAGAAAAAAATGATGTTTTGTATAGTGATGTTTTAGAGAATATTTGGTTAAAAAATGAAAAATTTGGGTTTACGTGCAAATATTTTATTATGTGAATATGTGGCTGAAAATGATTATGAAAATTAAAGAATTTTATTTTAAATGGAGACAAATATGGACTAAAAGGTAGGAAATATTTGGATTTACGTATTAAATATTTTATTATAAAAATATGTGATTGAAAATGAGTTTGAGAAAAAATATGTTTTGAAATAATGAGAATCAAATTAGGGCTCAATGTCAAACTCTACATTTAATTAGGGATAGCAACGGGTCGGGTATGGGACGAATCGACCATTTCTACTCCCGTCCCATCGAATATTTTTGTCACCTTACGCATTCTCATACTCGGTTAAAGCAGGACGGATAGGATCGGGGTGAGGCAGGGCATGTCCCTTTCCACTATACATCTCTATATTATTTCTGCCTTAATCCCTTAAGAAACATTTCCACTTTAGGTGCGTCAGTACTAACCATATGGGCTCCAAATCTAGATAGTTGTTCAAATTTGCGAATATACTCTCCCACCGTCATTACTACTTGTCTCAGCTGTATAAATTCATTCATCTTCATGGCTCGAACTGGGGCTGTAAAATATTTACAACGAAATAACTCTTTAAATCTATCCCAAGTCATAACATTAGTCATCGTTTCCCACCAGTGTCCAGCACTATCTTGCAACATAAAGGATGCACAAACAACTTTCTCCACTTCTAAGACTCTACTATATCTAAACATGTTTTCTAAAGTTCTCAACCAATCCTCGACCGCTGTTGGGTCTAATGCACCTCAAATATCGGAGGGTTTAATTTTCTAAATCTTTCCCCCAAATGTTTCAATTTGTTCAGCTCTTTGTGGTAGTTTCAGAATTCAGCCATTTGTTGTTCTCCCCTTTTTCTTTGTTGCATTAATTGCTGAATTTGTTGTGCTTAGTGCTCCACCAGCTACGTAAGTCTATCAATAACCACATCCCTATTATTATATGTAGGAGTTCTAGTTTCTCCACTGCATTTACTTCTAGTTCTTACCATAACTGGGATATTTGTTTACAAAACAGTCGTAATGAAGATTGACCGATATTATTCATGAAGTATGCAAAATGATTGCAAAAAAATAAAACTTACTAGCTTAGCTGTACTTTTTCGTACTCCGAAATCATGTACATGGATAGTCTACAGAATTATAACCTTGCTCTGATACCACTCTCTGCCACACCCCATTCTTATAGATAACAATATACTAACCAGTATAGGAATACAGTTGTTGACTTAGCCTAGACATCCAAATTTACCCACACATTTTTTTAATATGCGGTATGGGCCCTCCCAATTTGGGCCTAACGTGCCAACGTCTGGTTCTTTGGAAGAAAGGAAAACTCTCATGAGTATGAGATCTCCTATTCTGAATGATTTCTTCTTGACATTGGCGTTGTAATTCCTTGCCATTTTTCTTTGGTATAAGGCCAACTTTATTTGTGAATCATCTCTCTTTTCTTCAAGAAAATCTAGTTCACATCGCCTTATCTCATCATTGGATATTTCGTTAAAATACAGGCAGCATGGCGAAAGGAGACCCACTTCGACTGGGCTCATGGCTTCTGTCTCATATGCCATAGAGTAAGGGGTCTCTCTTTTCATAGTTTGACTGATGGTGCGGATCGCCCACAACACATGAGGGAGCTCGTCTACCCATGCCCATTTCGATGCATCAAGTTGATGGTCTTGTTAATTGCCTCAACCTAGCCATTCGCTTGGGGATGATGGGGGAAGGAAAATGTTTCTTGATGCCCAATTCGTCGCATAAGTCTCTAAGCATCTTGTCGTTGAATTGTCATTCATTGTCCGTTACAAGTGAATGGAGAATTTCGAACCTGCAAATGATATTTTTTCGGATGAATTTGGAAGTATTTGCCTTAGTTATTTTCGCCAAGGGTTCAGCCTCAATCCACTTAGTGAAGTAATCAATAACGATAATTGCATAGCTGGCACTTTCCTTCCCTTTCGGGATGGGGCCTATCAAATCGACCTCCCACTTAGCAAATGGCCACGGGCTGGATCCTATAGTCAATTCTTGAGCCATCTTTGAATAGAGGAGAAACATTGACATTTTTCGTACTTTCTTACAAATTGCACCGCATCTCTTTTTAAGGTTAGCCAGTAGTATCATTGTCTTAGCACTTTTTGAGCCAGTGCTGGACCTCATGTATGGCTGCTACAAATTCCTTCATGAATTTCCCACAAGACATAATTAGATTTTTCCCTTCCCGTGCATCGTAAGAGTGGGGATGAGAAGCCTCTCTTGTAAAGTATTCCGTCGTGGAGCACATAGTGGGCGGCTCTTCGTCTGAGCTCGTGGGCATCTTCTTTATTTTCAGTAAGATGCGATCTTTTAGGTAATCTATTATGTATTGCATCCATTGGGGAGTTCCTTCAATCTACATCATCTCTTCTACCTTGACTCTGTAGGGTCTAGGGAGGTATTCAAATGGTACAATTTTAAGCAACTCTGAATCCTTACTACTGGCCAATTTTTATAGGTCATCTGCATGTAGGTTCTTTGTTCTTGGTATCTAGGTTAGCTCAAAATTTTCAAAACATGGGAGTAGGTCCATAACCTTCTTCAGGTATGTTTCCATGCCCTTATCTTTAGCTGCTTGTTGACTTGGCTTACAACCAGCTTGGAGTTACTGCAAACTACCTCATTTTTTACTTGTATTTCTTTGGCCAATCTGAGGCCTGCTAGGAGCGCCTTGTATTCAACTGCATTGTTGAAGGTCTTACAACCAAACCTCACCGCACAAACATGGCACTGCATTTAGCATGGTAGTAGCTAATGCTTAGCCTGAGGTGGGGATGATTGTGTGTCCCACTTGGGTCCATTGCTGGTTTACCAAGTGGGATACATGCATCGCCGCTATCTTTGAGGTGGTAAGAGTCCCAACGAGGTTTGATTGAGGTGATCAATCAGTTCCTCGTTAACAATCTAGCTTCTCATCATTTCCACCAAGGCATCATAGGAGGTAGGATTCTTATTTCGCACGTCCCTCCAGAATAGGGTGTTCATGTTGAGGCCTCATCTCAAAGTAAAAAGGGCCTCTCTATCTGTAACCTACTTGCAATAAGTTATCTCGTCCGTGAAGCGAGCCAAGTAGCTTTTCAAAGTTTCACGTGCTTGTTGCCTCATGTCCTACAACCTCTGGATGGATACTTTCCCTTCTTTGATAGATAAATACTGGTTCAAAAAGGCCTTTTTGAGGTCTAGCCATCTCCTAATGCTACTAGCTAGGATTCAGCTATACCAAATTTCTGCGGCTCCAGTTAATGTGAGATGGAAAGCTCTGCACTTTAGCGCCGACGAGACCCCTCACAAGGACATGCTTGTACTTGTTGAAGTATTACGTCAGTTTGCCATTTTCCTCGTATTTGGGTATCTTTGGTGGTACAAAGTGATTTGGAACTGGGACACTTCTCAACTCTTGGGAGAAGGGCTAGCTTTCGTCATCATCATCTAATTCAAGGACTTACATAGACCTTTAGAATCGTCTTCCTCTGCCTGGTAACGAGGAGGTCGTGATGCTTCTATTTGATTCCTCTAGCTCACCTCGTCTTTTCTTTCTCACCTATTTCTAGGTGGAGGAAGGAAATCCCCTGAGGTTTATATTCTGGATTTCGTTCTGGCCCTCTTTATAGGAGAGGTGGCTGGTGGGACCTATTTGATCGTCCAATTCGATCGAACACACTGGTGGATCTTTGAAGTTTACGATCTTGAGCATGTTCTAGAAAAAAGTTTACTTCATGTGGTATGTTATCATCGGGTCGGCTAGTAACATAATTGGTGGAAGTGTCCATTTCCACCTCCCTTCCAGCTGATCTGATTTCTCTCCTGTACATTTGGGGGTAGGCTGCCGTGTCATTCTCCTCGCCTTTTTGGGGACAACACCTTCTTCTAGGCACTTAGTACCCCACTTGTTGATGCATTTTCATGAGTAGTTGCTGCATGGTGGCATTTTGCTGGGCTATGTTTCTCATATTCACGGCCTTCTCTCCCTTACTTCCCTAGCCAAACGGGTTGTGCTACCACCTCGTCTGGGTTGGTGGTGGGGACGAGGTACGTTTTCATTCGTTCGGAGGGCCTCTTCTTTAGAAGCCTCCTGTCGCCTACTCCTACTTTGCGATCCGTAGTGCCTAGAACTCATAGCGTGTATAGGCTTTGAGCTAAAGATATGCGTTTTGGATGTTCTCCTGGCAGCGGTTCTTTCTTCAAGAACCAAGCATTTCTTCAAGGCTCTGCTTCAAACGACTTTTACCACAATGATGTTTGTGGTTATAGTGTCGAATTCCCACAGACGGCGTCAATTTGTTGACCCTAAAAAATGTACCCTTGATGTGGCCAACAGATCCAAAGACTTCTCGCATCCACGCAAGCTGGATTCCTGCACACTTGGACAAATTGTTAGTCACACGTAGCCTTCTCCGAGAGGGATGGAGTTGGCCGCGCGCACTCCAATGGTCAAGTCAGTTGGTGAAGTTGTTTTAAGGTGTGTGAGAGTTTTAAACGTGAGCCTCTAGTATAAAAATAAGGGTCGACCTTGGGGTTAAAATGTAAAATGTGTGAGTAGCAAGAATATAGCTTTGAGAATCTGAAATTGCATTACCTTTGAATGACACTAAGTGTGAGCTTTTATACTTGAGCAAGATGAATGGAGTATGTTGGATGATAATGCAAGTGGCCTCATCCAAACGACTTCACTATCTTGTCATTTACATCAATCAATCACAGCCTTAAATGCTAAGGCAACTTTTGTATCCATAAAGTCTAACTTATACCTTAGACTTGACTAACTAGGATGTCGGTGGCAGTGAATTGTCTTGTCATCTCACATAGTGCGAGATCCAATAAAGATCTCGTCACCGCCTCATCTTGGGCCGGCTCTTGCAATGAGGTCTGCATGTAACAAGGTCAGTTCAGGTGTTCTATATGAGGAAGACGGGTCATTCGCACCTGAATCGGTTCGCCTGCTTGTAGCTAGGTTACCCAATAACAGAGTATGAAGCACAAGCCCCAATCTGTTTGCCACGTAGGCCATTGGGCCCCTTCCAGGGTTCTAGATTTTCAGGGTGTAACACATATAATTTAAAAAATGTTTTGTTTTAATTTATTAACTAGTTTATTCTAAAAAATTGTGTAAATTAAAATTTGAAACTATTTCTGGCATATTTGATAAAACTAACCTAAGAAAAAATAAATTTATTACCCTATCTGATTTTCTTCGTTAATGCATAACAAATATGTATGAGTGTAATTTTGTTAAATTATTAATTTATTCTAAAAAATTTGTTTCTCTATTTTGATTTTTATTACGGTCAAAACCATTTTTGTCAAAATAGATCTTTAAGAACATATCCAACCCATCCTCATTGCACCATAATTTACCAAATTGCACCATAATTTTGGTGCAAATATCCTCCAACACATTGCACCATTTTGCACCAAAATGGTTAAATACTTTTTTTACCTCTCTTCCACTTTGCACCAATTTTTTGTCAAAGGTATATTTGTCCATTTTGTTATATAATAAATTTTAATTCTAAATTTATTATTATTATTGTTGTTGTTGTTGTTATGTGCATTTGTAATAAAATTTAATTATTTAATACAAAATAATTAATCTTGATTACTATTTCGACCTTGTAATACTAAGATATTGCGATTCGAGACGTATTATGATTTAATATTTTCTTAATTGTTGTATTTCTATTAATTGTACTACACGTTTTTAAATTTATTAATGAATTCAATATTTTTGTTAACTAAATGTAGTTATTTATTTAATAATTTATCTAGTAATAAAATAAATAAATAATTTTTGAGATAATTAAATTGTTAAAATTAAAATTAAAAAAAAGAAAATTATTAAACACTATTTGTTTGGTGCAACTTTTGGTATAATGTATTGAAGATGATTTTCAATTTGGAGTAAAATGATGTGAAATTTGATACAAAATAGTACAAATTTTGGTGTATGATTGGAGATTCTTGTAACCTCTCTCTCTTTTAATTATTATTATTATTATTTAAAATTAAAATTTTCTACTTCACGAAATCCCTCTCTCTCGGCAGTATTTTCTCACTCTAAACTGTAAGCTCCCCTATCTATTGCCTGCCTTCGAAATCCACTGTTAAGTATACCTTCATATGCACGCATCACTGCGATTTTTTATCTATTAATAAAACAAATCTTATACATAAGTTATCTTGTCATTTTATCAACAATAAATCGGCTTTCCTTTTTTATTTTTCTATGAATCTGCTTTTTACTGCTTCAAAACAGCATACATTGTCATTTATCAGTTGTGTTTGTGGATTATTTACAATGTGTTGGTTGATTTAGGTTTTTCTATGGAGATTTGAAGTTGGATGGGTTAATTTGATTTCTTGCATAGGAAAAGTTGAAACTTGGTTTTGAGATTTGAATCTGAGTGTTGATATATAGAATGGAGGCTTCGCGACGAGGAGGAGGAGGGGGAATGGTACCGTTATCACCGTCACAAACGCCGCGGTCTAGTGACAAAGCGGCGCGAGATCTGCGATCGGAGGGGAGTATGAGTGGAAAACATGATAAGGATAAAGGTGTCAATGTGCAGGTCATTGTGCGCTGCAGGTCAGTTATCTTTGAGTTCTTTATGTTGTAAGCGATTCGAAGAAATCAAGTATGAGTGCTGATTGAATCTTCTGTTGTAGGCCATTGAGTGAGGACGAGATGAGAATGCATACACCAGTGGTGATTTCATGCAACGATAACAGAAGAGAAGTTTGTGCTGTTCAAAATATTGCTAATAAGCAGATCGATAGAACTTTCCTCTTTGATAAGGTCTGTTTGTTATGTGCTTAATGGGGTTTTTGTTTTTGATAACCCAAAATACAAAATAAAGACCAAAAGGGAAAAAAAAGTTAACATAACATACATGGGACAGCTTTAACGGTTGCAATTTGATTTCCATTTTACTACTCAATTTATTTTTTCTCGTTTCTGTTCTCTTTTTTCTTTTATTATGTGATTTATTAAGAATAGAAGTTATCGTTATCGTGTTTAGGTCTTTGGTCCATCTTCCCAGCAAAAAGATTTATATGATCAGGCAGTCTGGCCCATAGTGTTCGAAGTTCTAGAGGGCTATAATTGTACCATTTTTGCATATGGACAAACAGGGACAGGAAAGACCTACACCATGGAGGGTGGTTTGCGGAAAAAGGTTTGTTTTTATTCTGTAACCTCTAAAACATATTTGTAATGTTTTTCCGTTTACTAGCATTTATAACTTCATGTATGTTATTTGATTATTAATCTTGTTAGAATGGGGAATTCCCAAGTGATGCTGGTGTTATTCCAAGAGCTGTTCGACAAATTTTTGATATCTTAGAAGCTCAAAATGCTGAGTATAGCATGAAAGTTACATTCCTAGAGCTGTACAATGAGGAAATAACGGATCTTCTGGCACCTGAAGAATGTCCAAAGTTCATAGATGACAAATCCAAGAAACCAATCGCGCTAATGGAGGACGGAAAAGGTGGAGTTTTTGTTAGAGGTTTGGAAGAAGAGATTGTGACCACTGCGAATGAAATATATAAAATATTGGAGAAAGGTTCGGCTAAAAGGCGAACGGCGGAAACCCTTCTTAACAAACAAAGCAGTCGTTCTCATTCTATATTTTCTATCACAATTCATATCAAGGAGTTCACCCCAGAAGGAGAGGAGATGATTAAATGTGGAAAGCTGAATCTTGTTGACCTTGCTGGCTCAGAAAATATTTCACGCTCTGGCGCTAGAGAGGTGAGAAGTTGAACATAATTTACAGTGCTAAAATTGTACTTGTTATACTGTTTCCAAAGGTTGGGATGGGTGGTGGAAACTTTTTGCTTATGATCATAAATAATTTCTCCAATGCATGATGGTGTACTAATTATATTGTTCCCAGATATTGCATGTGAAGAGACTTATTTTGCAGTAATGTACTTGTTAAACAAAAAATTATGGATGCTTACAGGCATTATGAATTGCTTTTCCAAAACAATCTTGCTACATTTACACCTTTCTTTACACCCTAATTTACTGAATTTACACTTGGCACAATCATACACCACCTTTAACATTTCACATATGCTAAAGAACATTGATCTACTTTTGCAGGGCAGAGCAAGGGAAGCAGGTGAGATAAACAAGAGCTTGCTGACACTTGGTCGGGTCATAAATGCTTTGGTCGAGCACTCTGGTCACATACCATATAGGTATAGGTCCAATCAACTTCTCAATTATGTGTACAAGTAGCCGTACATGTTTCAGGGTATATAAACTCTTACATCCAAAAATCTCACTTGAAATCTCAGAGACAGCAAATTAACAAGGTTGCTGAGAGATTCTCTGGGAGGGAAGACGAAGACTTGTATAATTGCCACAATATCACCCTCCATTCACTGTTTGGAAGAGACACTCAGCACTTTAGATTACGCTCACCGTGCCAAAAACATAAAGAACAAACCAGAGGTCAGTACTTTTGATATTTTTGACAAGAAGAAAAATGTGCGACAATTGTTGTTTCTTTAGCTATTTATTAGATTGGACTAGTAGATAAATTCAATTTTTTATAATTGCAGGTTAACCAAAAGATGATGAAATCTGCAATGATGAAGGATTTGTACTCAGAAATTGACCGATTAAAGCAAGGTTGTTGATTGTTTCCTCTCCCTCTTCCTCCCTCTCTTTCTCTCTCTGAGATGTGTGCGCGTGTACTTTCCCTAGGTTCACCTAAAAAATACTCAATGTTAAATCTTCTTTCAAGCAGTATTCTTTACAATGATGCGTACCTTACAAAAACTTTATGTGCTTCAGAGGTGTATGCTGCCAGAGAGAAGAATGGGATATATATACCAAGAGATCGTTATCTCCAGGAAGAGGCAGAGAAAAAAGTTTGACATTAGGAACTTAGTCTACTGATGTTATAAAATTACTTAAGAGATTCTCTTGTGAAATTCAAAATTTGTTATGTTTGTGCCCTTTCAGGCCATGTCTGAAAAGATTGAACATATGGAGCTTGATTTAGAATTCAGGGACAAGGTATTTTAACGTAAATGTTGATTATTTGCATATCATTTTTGTGGATACTACAAAGAAATTTGATTCATTAATAAATTTTGTTTTGTTGTAAGTAGCAATTGGTGGAGATCCAGGAATTATACAACGTTCAGCAGCAGTTGACTACTGAATTCAGTGAAAAACTTGAGAACACTGAGGTGTGATATATGAATATTCACCTTATCCAAAGTAAAAAGTTACTTCCCATTTTCTTAAACATTGTGGAATAATTATGCTACCTTTTTCTTCATTCAGACAAAGCTACAGGAAACTGAGAACGCATTGATCGATCTTGGAGAAAGACACAGGCAGGCAAATGCAACAATAAAAGAAAAAGAATACCTGATATCCAGTCTTCTTAAATCTGGTAGTCTCACTTTCTGTGCCTATTATTCTTCAACCTAGTTTCACACTAAAAGCTTTGAATTTCTTGCTGAATTGTTTATTTATTATTCGAAATGAAAAATAACATAACTTGTTGCATTACAATTATCTATTTGAGTCAACTGTGTTAGATTCTTATCTCTTAATGTGCAAATATATATGTGTGTGTGTGTATGTGTGTGTGTGTGTGTATATATATGACCTCTAATGTTGTTCCAGTGAAATTTTCCACAACTCCATCAGAACATACTATCATATTCAAAACAGATCAGCAGATAAGATTATGTTTTCTTCTGTGATGAATTAATATTCGATCAATAATAAGTAAATTTAAGGTTCTCCAAAGGAAACTTCGAGAATTACTGGCCTATATAACATGAAATATAATCATTTATCTACAAAACCCCCCTTTTCGATATTTAGAATTTAAATTTTCTAAAAAAAATCTGTATTTCCATAAGAAATCTTGTTCATTATATTACTAAATAAATTAGAGAGAAAGTTAAAATATCCATCTTCTAGAAGTTGTCTTTGCTCTCTTTTTTACAAAAATATCACTCAACTGGAATTGTTGAACTTTGGAGGTGAACCTAGATTACTTGGTTCCCATTGTAAATTTTGCTTGGGTCAACTGACTTTTTGGGATGATTTGTGTTTGTAACTGCTGTTATGATTTATCTTATGTTTATTGTTATCTAAAGATCATGTTTGGGAAATGTTTATAAACATTTAAATTATAAATTGATAGAAATGAGTGGTGGATAAGTGGGTACTACTGCGTGTTTATAAACATGAGCTAAACATATGCAAAATATATAGCTTCCCCTGATTTTGCCACCATGTTTGAATAAAAGGACATCCATGAAACAGCTTTATGACTTTCTGTATGATTACCTTCTACCAGAGAAAGCACTCGTTGAACGGGCACTTGAGCTTCGAACAGAACTGGAGAATACTACATCAGATGTCTCTAATCTGTTCACGAAGATTGGTTTGCAACCTAGTTTTGGAATATTAAATATGCAATATTATTTTTGAAAGGAAAAATAAATGAGCTTATGCTAATTTTATGTATGTATGACTGATTTTCCAGAACGTAAGGACAAAATAGAAGATGACAATAGAGTTCTTATCCAAAATTTCCAATCCCAATTGACTCAGCAGCTTGAAATCTTGCATAAAACTGTGGCATCTTCAGCTACACAACAAGAGCAACAACTCAAGGAAATGGAGGAAGACATGCAGTCATTTGTATCCACAAAGACTGAGGTATATGACGTTAAATGGATAAAGCCTTTAGAGGTAGTATATGGTTAGTCAACGCAGTTTCTCATCTTGTATGCTTGTAGGTTGCTGAAGAGCTTCAAGGTCGACTATCAAAATTGAAAACCATGTATGGTTCTGGCATCAAGGTTTTAAATGATTTAGCTGCAGAGCTTGGTGATAACTCTCAGTCAACATTTGGTTGTCTGAATTCCGAAGTTTCTAAGCATTCCTCAGCTTTAGAAGAGGTTTGAGTACATTGCAATGCTCTGAGAAATTACTTTAGACATATTTTAGCACGTGTTTGATATTAGTTCATAAAATGCAGCTTTTCAGAGGAATTGCTTCAGATGCTGATACACTACTTCATGATCTTCAAAACAGTCTGCACTATCAGGAGAATAAACTAACAGCATATGCACTACAGCAACGCGAGGTTAGCATTTTCTTAAATAACTAAAATGCAGATTGTTTTGATGCCAAGCACTTTCTTTGTTTTTAATTTTTTATTTCAAGAAGGGACGTAATTGACGTTGACATATTTTCCAGGCTCATACCAGATCTGTTGCTATCACAAGATCAATTTCCCAAATAAATGTGAACTTCTTCAAGACTTTGGACATGCATGCTACAGAACTGGGCCAAATTGTGGAAGAAGCACAGGTGGTTAATGATAAGAAATTGTCCGAGCTTGAAAAGAAATTTGAGGTGATTAAGCCCCTCATCTAAAACATACTTGGTATGATTAAGCATACTTGTTAAACTTATTCTGCATTGGTTGTCTCAATTTTCTATAGGAGTGTGCTGCTAATGAAGAAAGGCAAATCTTACAAAAAGTGGCAGAGCTGCTTGCTGGTTCAAATGCTCGGAAGAAAAAGCTGGTACATTCACCTGTACTACAATCATTTTATTTGATAATGACAGTAATCCATGGCATCAAGTTTGAGAAATGGAGATTAGAATCGACATGCCATTTTAGCCAGCTGCTCGAGTAACTTGTCTATAATCTAGTCCTTGTAGATCAATCACATCTACTTATCACATTTCTGTATCTATTTTCATTGATCCTCCAAGTTGGTGCTGTAAAGTGTTTGCAAAACGAAATGTTATAAGAATAACCAAAACGTCTTTCTATATTATACTCAGTAGTACAAAAACTACAATCTGGTAAGGCTTTGAAACAGCTTCTTTCTTGTGATATATTGTCACAACATTCTTCTGTTAGGGGTTTTCCATAAATCTTTGAACCATACTTGCTGGTAGATTTAGTTTCACAACCATTGAAGTCACCTATGTCATTATTCAACTAAATTATTTGCAGTTTTAGCTTCTACCGACCTTCCAATTACTAAATGTAATGAACAATAACAAAATCTTGTAGTGTATAATGGGTATTCTAGAAAAACGTTAAAAAATCGTCAACAAGGAGAACTTGTCAACAATGATTGTTTCTATTCTTTCCTTGCTAGCTTCTGCTAGGAGTTCGTCATAATTTCTTATGGAACACACAAGTGTTTGTCGTTAAGACAGTATATGTTTCGATTTAATGACTCTAGATTTTAAGTTTCATGTTTTTGTGTTGATCTAGTGTTCATATCCTTGCAAGAGTGATTTCACGTATTATTTCTGTTAACACGGTTCATTGTTTTGAAAGTTTTGTATTCTCCCCCTTTTTTCTTGTTTTTCCCTAGGTTCAATGCGCAATAGATGGACTTCGGGACAGTGCAGCTAGTAGAACCAACAGGTTACAACAAGAGATGTCAATTATGCAGGAAACTGCTTGTTCAGTTGAAGCTGAGTGGACAAATTACATGGAAAAAGCTGAATCTCATTATCTGGAGAACACTGCTTCAGTGGAAACTGGGAAAAAGGATATGGAAGAGGTTCTCCAAAACTGGTGAGTGTACTCTTTATTCTTGTTGCCAAGAGCATGCTTTGCTATGCTTAGAAAATTTGCTTGCAAGTCAATAAGTAAATTTCAAAACAGCATCGCATAACATGATCTATATTCATCGATATCACTGTGCTGAATGATTTCTCAATTAGCCTATTTTCTTGAATATCAAAAATAAAATTGTGCAGTTTGGAAAAAGCCAAATTGGGTGTGCAACAATGGTGCAATGCGCAAGAATCCTTGCTCGGTTTAGAGAAGAGCAACGTTGCTTCTGTTGATGAAATTGTTAGGTTAGTTATGCATTCCTTGGTTGTATACTTCAAGTCAAGCTTGCACACTTTTAATTTATTATAAATATGCCGCATACTTACTACAGGGTAGGGACGGAGACCAGTCAAGTCTTGCGTGCAAAATTTTCTTCTGCTATGTCAGCTGCACTCGAAAATGCAGATATAAGAAGCAAGAATGTTCTCTTGTCTATTGAACGTAAGACATCAAGTCTTTCAAATCGAATTGATAGGTATTTTATTATTTCACATACATAATAGTACTCTACTAAACAAATTCGTGCAGGTTCACTTCAACTTGACCGTGAGGCATGTGGGAATCTTAACTTTATGATTGATCCATGTTGTGAGAACTTGAGGGAACTGAGGAGCGGACACTACCACAAGACTGTAGAAATCACAGAAAATGCAGGAAAATGCCTTTCAGAAGAATACATGGTAAGACTTCATCCGAGCCATTTTTGCATCAAAGTTGTAAAAAGTATTGGAACGTGTGGGCCACAGGCCCCTAAAGCTTGGCCCCGCAAACTGGGCATGTCTATAGGATGCTGGGCGGCCTGCCCCTTTTTAACACCCCTACGTGTGTTGCATCAAATTATATATCATTACAGGATAACTTGGGTTATGTCTGAGATGGTGTTTATAAATATGAACATTTTTAATTGGGGTAAATGAGTGGTGGTGGAGAAGTGGGTAATACTAGTTTGAAGCGTGGATAAAAAATGCTTTTACTTGATCGTGGTGTGCATAAACACTTCGAAACGCCTTGGATGTTTATAAACGGGGTAAATGAGCTGTGAAGAGTGAGTAGTACTTGTGAATCCTACAAAATATCTGGATAAAAGGTGCTTTGACCAAAATGCACTTTTTGACCTTGGTGTTTATGTTTACCTTGCCAAACATACAGTTACAAGAAACACTCTTTTCCTTGTCAATAATAGTATCTGAAAAATTCATGCAACTACGTCTCTCCTCCGATGCAAATGATTTGGCAATTCCATGTGCAAAATTCTATTTTAAAATTTAAATCAACTCTTCATTGACAGGTGGATCAACCGTCATGCTCAACACCGAGGAAAAGAGAATTCAATTTTCCAAGCGTTTCTTCCATTGAAGAACTCAGAACCCCAAGTTTTGAGGAACTCCTCAAATCATTTTGGGATGCAAAATCATCAATTCAAGTGAATGGAGACATAAAGCATATTTTAGAGGCTGCCCATTCTTTGAGAGACCCACGAGCTCCCCTCACTGCTCTCAATTAATCGAGTATATATAACTAGCTATAAACACTTTCATAGTATTAAAATGAATTTTGTACATAATGTCGTTTGATGAATTACATTTGTTCATTGCTTTGAACATTCAAATTATACTCGTGGAGGTGTAAAATATGGAACAAAGTAGGAAAAATAGTAAACTGGTTTTCTTTATGGGAATCAAAGAGTTTCAGTTCTTGGAAATGTAATGAAAACCAGCAGTCGTTAAGAGTGTTTGTATTATAAGAATGTAATGAATGTTTTACTATGTATGTATGTATGTATGTATTATATTATCTTATACCAGATAGTAAAGGGGCTTTGCATTTTCCTGTTTCTTCGAGCCATTCCATGGACAATTGGGAATTTGGGATTACTGCATTAAATTGAAATGTATTGACCCAAAAAGAAAAGAAGTTACAATCTCAATCCTTTTATTGGTAGCATGTTTTCTTCTCCATCCTATGAATATATAAACTTCATGCATGTACAGTCCTGAAAAATTGAAAAAGGAAGAACCAACCTTATGGCTTAAAGATAGGGCAAGTTTGAAAGTGATTGTGATACTTCTATTCCTTACTTATGGCTTAACTACATTGGGAAGTTTTTATTGTAGAGCTGTCTTTAAGCAACCAACTTCCTCTCTACTTTCAATAAAATGTGAACTTCTAACATATAACTGACATAAAATTAACTTCAGAGAAAAATAAGATTGACAAGATATGATTGAATAGAAAAGTTGACAGTGTTTAAACAATTCAATGATATAAATATCATTTGACATTATGTCAACCTTTTGTCAAAATGTTCAAGCAATGTAGCATGATTGAGAAAGGAAGGAGATATTGCAGATTCAACGATTTAAAGGCACGTATTTCAATACTTAGAAAGATTAAGGAATCTTGTTATAATAGTGAACATCAGTCAAAGTGAATTTTCTGATAAAAGTTGTTTACAGCATGTGAACCACTTTTCAGCTAATATTATTTTATACGCTGCAAATGGAGGTTCAGCATATGGTTCATCTCAAATATCGGAGTAAAAAATTAAAAAAACAGACGAGGCCAGTAAGCAAGATCACATTATTTTGTTCAATAAAATTGCATGTAAATTACCTGATAGCCAAACACAAAAGCTTTTATTCGAAAATCACGCTGGTGGCTCTCCACCAAAATGGGTCATCTCCAAAATCTTAATTATTAGAATTCTCCTTACAGCAATTTATTTTCTTGCATAGAAATCAGTCCAAGACCATCTCATATCATCGGAGAAGGACCATGATGCAAGTCACCGTGTTCAGAACCATGGCTGGTCTCAACATTGTCCACCTGATCATTGCCATTGGGGTAAACAAGCTCCGATCCCTTATCATCATCTGTACGTTGACCTAAAAAAGTTAAAAAGAGTAAGCATCAAAAGGTTTAGGCAAATTGAAGAAATTGTCAAGATTATTAAATAAATATGTACAATAATGTGTATGAGTGCAAAATTTAAAATAATCCTAGATGATGATAGGTGATTATAAGCTAATTTAGATTATTAATCTCCTTAGTTAGCCTCGCATTTATTTTACGAAATTGACGAGGGCATAAAACAAACTTGATCTCCCCAACCAAGGGCGGATGCAGCAGTTTAAAGTTAGGAGATACAATCGAACTTGCAAAGAAGTTGGAAGAAATTTTACAATCGAAAATTTACGTCCAAAAAAATCATACCTCATGGGATATGACATTTTCAGATGTAAAATTTCGAAATTTTTTTATGTCATATTCCATAAAAAATTTCCTAATAAAATGATGAAAATTACATTGTGAAATTCGTATCACAAAATTAATAATTGTTAATGAAATAATTGATTTTTTTGTAAATGCGAGTTAGACGTCTTTCTTTAAGACTTACGTTTGACGTATTTTTAATTGTTTTCGATATCTGTTTGGACTATTCGATATGCTCATAATGTAATTCTCAAAATAAGCTTTGAGATGACATAAGAAATTTGTAGATTCGATTAGCGTACGATCGTCGGAGAATTTTTAAAATTAGCATGTTATCAATAATTCAAAATTATTATGATTTTGCCCCTATTTGGTTGATATTAAAATCAATTTTTTAGAAAATTTTGATAAAAGTTAAATAGTTATGGATTCCATAAAATATGTTATTATAAATAATTGTTAAGCTTAATTTAGATTTCAATCGATATCAATCATGATTTTATATATATAAAAAAATCTCAAAAGTTGGGGGCACGTGACTTCCCAGGACCCCCCTTGTCCGCCCCTGTCCCCAACTAGAAATCATGGAGGCCACTACCACCACCTAGTCGAGTTATGCAAGTGGTTGAGCTCGACCGGCCCCCTCTCAACATATCGGTGCTTACCAACCAAATTCATAAGCCAGTCGCCACCATGAAGGTGGTACGAGAATGGGTCGAGCCCGCCATGGTCTAGACTTGATCCTATATTTTCATAGGGACGATTATATATGGTCATCTTGTATTTGACAGATTTTCCATCATATCTCGTGACACGATATCTTTCAATACTTTCGGAACTTGTGACACGTCCCTCTACCTTTTATAGACCTTCCACCATATTACTTAAATATTGGAGTTAAATGTCACTAAATTTATACTTTCGTTATGTTTAAATAGTCACTAAAATTTAAAATGCTTTCGTGTGGTCATTGAAATTTAAAATGTTTCACTTCATCACTCACTCACCATATTTTATTAGTTACTGAATTTATACTTTCGTCAGGCTTTACTCACTAAACTTTGAAATACTTCTAAGTGGTACCAAGCTTTACTCACTCAATCCAACTGTTCAAAAATTAAAAATTTTGAAGTATAAAATACCATACACGAATATGGGGCCTTTATTCCTATTGAATTACACTGTGACAACTCTAAAAATTATATTTTATTAGTCTTGATTAATATTATTGGCTATAAATCGAAAATTTTATTGTCCATTTGAGATATAATATTTTATTTTTTGATTTCGGTCTACGATCTCAATCAAAGTAAAGAAATAATTCATCTATTTTAATTTCTCTACGTAAATGAAGATTATGATTTAAATTAAGATTTATGTCAATTTAAACCTAACATTCTTCTTTTCCCTTGAACATAACTTTGACAAGTAGAGAAATTAAATCTTCTTTACCAATATAAATATTTTCGTCCTAAATTGAGAGTCTCATTATATAGTAAATATTTATTTTATTTTATTTAGGTCGAATCTCATAAAAAATCAACTTACTTGAAAATATTATGAAATTCAGTGACACTTTTAAAGTTCAAAAAGAAGTGTTGAATTTTTAAGTTAAGTGATTAATAAAACATAATGAGTGATGGAGACAACGTATTAAAATTCAGTGATCACTCGTAAACATTTATAAGTTTAGTGACTTATGAAACATGATGAACGAGTGATGTAGTGTAATGTATTAAAGTTTAATAATCAATTGGAAGCATTTTAAAATTCAGTAACCAAAGCGTGACACAAGTATAAATTCAATGACTAACGAAGCATTTAACTCTTAATATAAAGACCTCACAACATTTAAGATAAATTCTAACGATATTTTTTTTAATCATATATACTTTGTTCCTTGTATACATTCCTCTTTTAAATTATTTTCTTCAGAGTATTAAGCCCATATTTGGTCTTGATTAAAATTTCAATATAAATTTAAGTCAAAATCAATAATTAATTTTAATAACACATTTCATGGGATTCACAATGTTTATCAATTTTTGAAAAACACATTTTATCAACTTTTATCAAACTTTTTAACTATAGGTTAATTATCACACCGATGACCAAGGGACTTAGCCAGGGCACTTTATTGCAGGTATCGAAATTACTGGAGATATTGCTAGGGGGAAGGGATTTGATCACTGCCACAACCAAACAACATCAATCAGGATTCGACACCCTGCTACAACAAACTTAACCACACATCACTAGATATGTTATTTACTATTTTCTTTCATTAAACTATAACAAAGAGGTCCCGCGTTTTCATAAAGTGGTTTTCTATATTGCACTAAAAGGTCAAAAAGTGCATTCGGGTCTATTCAGGATAATTTACAGCTTTTATACTTTGAACAAGAACTTCTTAATAAAACCTTTTTGGATCACTTTTCTCTAAAAGAAAATTCTTCTATTAGTATTGTTGCATATTTAGAGTAACCTAGAATGCTCTAGATTTCCTTGGGCACCAAGTGAACTAGAAATTAAAACAATTAAAAATTAGAGTTATCTAGAATTGATTCCACCAACATCGGATGCCTAGAAATAGTTATTGGATTCAAATTGGGCAATTGAAAGAAAAGCACCTAGCCCACCGGTGGAGCCAGCTCGTCTGTCGGTGCTTGCTCCGTCAGAATTTTCATTTTGGGCAGATTGCTCGTCGCTCGAGCTGTCGGCGAGCGGTTTGCCAATTTTTATTTTAAAAATAATAATAATATTTGAGCCTTCTATTTGGGATTGAGCATTTTTAAAATTTTGGCCCAAACAGGGCCCAACTGCCTTAGTGTACTGCATGTATAACTTAATGTAAATGTCTTCAAATTGCCCTAAGAGGAAATTACAAAAAATCAGACATTTAAGTTTTCAAATTCAAAACTCAGGTGTGAAGTTTATTTAATAAAAAATCAGGTATTAATTGAATTATTAATTATATTAACCTAAATCACACACACATACACACACACACACACACTCACTCTCTCTCTCTCTCTCTCTCTCTCTCTCTCTCTCTCTC
>CAIGRP010062754.1:0-21636 GCA_903798385.1 Fraxinus cuspidata | reverse complement strand
GACGAAATCAACCATAGGTCGATGGGGTAGCATGTGACCCCCCAACTTTGGGGCCAATTCTATAAATTTGATTTTTTTATAAAAGAAATGTAATTGAAAATAAATGTAATAGAAAAGTACACTCCAACAAGGGCTAATTCTCTCACTTGAACTTCGCTCTCTTACAAAAGATCGCGGTCTGGCTTACTCGTAGATTCATTATTTACCATTTTTATGGTGAATGAGAAAACAAAAATAGTATATTCCAACATGGTCAAGAAAACATTCATCCAAATGAAGTATGCTTTGTTGCTGTTGTACATGCTACAGTATTTGTTTATTGATCAAATGTCCATGCAGGTTGAAAAGGCTCACAAATCTGATCTTCATTGTGTTTATTCTGAATGATGCAAATCTTATTTTTACTGGGTACTTTTTGATCTTCGGTCAAGTGGACAAATATAAATTCTAGTTGTTTAAAAACATTGGTCATAATGCAGTGGAACAACTTGCTGAATATGATACTGTATTGAGTGACTCATAATTTGCTGCTATTTTGATTGTACGTGTGAATTATTATTGTATTTGGAGTTTTGTCATTGGATTGAATAAAGCCTGCATCCTTTAAGATCTACCTAGCATTTTCTTGTTCGACAGTCGAAAATTTAGTTCTAGTGGAATCAGATCCCACATCCAGATATTCAAAGGCCATAGCGATCCAGGTGCCAGACATTGTACACACGAGTGTTTAAATGATGAGTCGTGTTAATATGTGTTAACTATCCATTTAAAAGCGTTATATTTTTGTTTCAGTGGTGTCCAGACAAGTCATCTGTCTTTGGCAGTGGTGCAGATGTGGTATCTTAAACATCTGGGACTATGAAAAGGTGAGGTGTCGCGGGCAATTCCAGGTACAACAAACATTGTATTATGGTTGAACAAATTTATTATAAAACATAATAAAACACGCAGTGAAATAATGACATGTAGCGTTGCGTATGTAGCAATCTCAGGAACCTTAATTTGGTCCACTCATCTTGTTGAGTAGAACCAATCAATATCATAAATGGAGCTCAGATTTATTTTCCCTGAAGATGAGTCGGCCTTAACCAAGAAGTCCACCAACATCATCTCCCCAAGACTGGCCTTCCTACAAGACTACTCTACCAAAGAACAATCAGCCCGAATTTTGGCATAACCAAAAGGCCCAAAACACTGGTATTTACCCCCTTAGTAATATCAATCACACACATAATTATTGTGGAACACATTATTATTCTTCTTAGTCTCTTGCTATTCTTATTTATAGATCTTATAAATTTGTCAAACGAGGCTAATTTTTAACACATTCATTTTATAGTGATATCAACTTTCTTCCTTGTTGCACTTTTATCAGAATTTCACCATATTTTTTTTAGTGATATCGATTTCTAGTACATTTCATTAATTTTTCTTTCAGGCTATCCTCATGGAACTGAACAAGTATGGGAAAGGAGACTGGAGGAGCATCTCAAGGCATTATGTTCCCCAACTCAAGTTGCAAGCCATGCACAAAAGTGCTTTCGACGACAAAACAATTTGACTTCAATGGATAAACGTTGACCCAGCATCCATGACATTCAGTGTGTCAATCCGACCACCTTTGATTCCATGCCTCCAATCAATACCATCTATATTAATAATATCCCAGACATGGAAGATGGAAAACATTTCCCCTCTAGCAAACATTCTTCCCATTTCTAGTAACAAATTTGAATCCAATTTCAATGGGGAGTTTGATGATTTTTGAAATGTTCGTAACCCTATGTGTCCCCCAAACGAGTCCTCATCACTTACAGCTTTGGTACACAAGCTGTTATTTCTCTAATTAAACTCAAAACACAAATAGTCGCCCTTTTATAGTATGATAATTGTTAAATGATTCCACGTTCTTCTCGCTGTGATCATTTATACAATGTTATTTCTTTTTTTGCTATATTTGTGGTATGATGTCAAATTTATCTTATTTAGATATAATTACATAGAAGATCATTGATTTTTACAACAATTACACTAAACTAAGACTGCATAAATTAGCGAATCACTGTAATGAGCGAGATCTTTGCTTTGATGATATCTTTAGCAAAACATGAAAGCCATTTTCCCTTCCTTTTCTGTGACCATCATGTTTATTGTCTCATCATAAACTAATGATTTTCAAAACCATAAATGCCTTTATTAATTTTAGTTCCATGTTTAATATGAATCTCTCTTTAAGATGAAAAGGTGTTTAATAGGATGTAACAATGTCTGCTGATGCGAAGGTGAGGTTCATGGATTCAAAGGGTCCCAAATATAAAGAAAAAAATGTTCGACTTCTACATTTTCCCGCATTGCTCCAAAGTGATGTCTTTGCTTCAGCGTATTTGAACTGATTTTCACCAGTGTAGTAGGGATGAAAAGGTGTCCATGAAAAGATAAACACTTTTTCAAGCTAAAGAGATTCTGTTTCTGCAAATGACCATGTTTCTCTATACATAGCTAAGAAAATTCATATTGCTTAGTCTTTTTACTGTAAAAGCTGAAACCAAATAGTTAAGATGCTCCTGAGGCTTAGTAAATATATGTTGTTTTGTACTTCCATAGATCATGTTTTGGCTTTCATGTGTTCCAATGCATAGGGTCGGAACCCATGAAAATTCATACAATTTTCTTAAGTGCATACATTGTTCCAAAAAAAGCACCTAGATGGTGAAGATTGGCCTGACTGCATAGCCGTGCTTTATACTCTTTTACCTGTAGGCTTAGCTTAGGTCCACATAGGTTCGTAATACCTCTTTGCTTGTCATTTCGGAGGAAAAAAAAGTATGATCTTAAGTCAACAAGCAAAACTAAAACATTAACTTAATTTGAATAAATCGATTATCAGTTAAAACTATAACTTTTTAATTGCACCACATTTTAATTAAAAAAAAAAAGGTCCACGATCTGTGCTCATTTTGTTAAATGTGTGGCGTCCTTAGTTTATGTTCAATCTACTAAATACAGAAGGTGCACTCTCAAATTATATGAAATCAATGAAGCAATAATATTTTTGTTTCCTATAATTACATTTCTTGACTTGTCAACCCTATGTCTTGCATCTGTTGCACATTGAATAATAAGATCTCACTTACTTTCTACTTATTTTCTCACTTAAGCATGGCTTTTTCTTTAAACAGATTTTTGTGATCAATGATATAATTGATTTGGCTGTATACAAATGCTCATCTGCTCATCTGAGATTTGAACTTCTCTCAAAAGAAAAATATTATATGAACTCATGTGCCCGCTGACCAGGACGATGTATTCCAAACGCGAACATCTACTTGCTATTTAGATGCGTGTCAGATTCCAACGTTCTGAGTTATTTGACCGTCTTAAACTTCCAACGTTCCATGTCATCTCATATAATTTCGATAAAGGAATGCATTCTTTGTTCATATTTTGATTTCCTTACTTATTTCCTTAAGCTTTAGGTATAACAGATCTCTCACCTAAGTTATTGATTTTAACTAAGAACGCAATATCTTATCTATAATGTTAGAGATCTTTTGGTATCCGTTAAATTCATCTTAACATGCATAATCTAGTAGAATTTTAAGGTCCACTATATTTAGTTTGAATATCACATGCATGAAGATGTAGTAACTTTGATTATCCAACTAGAATTGTTCATATTTATTCTTAGTGAAAACTGGAGTTGGGATATTTAAAGATAAAGTTAATGAAAGCTCTTGTCTCACACACACACACACACACATATATATACACGACCATTAAGAGTAAGCGGCTTTTCCACATTGGAACTCTTAGTTTTATATTACATGAACATTTTCCTATTTAACAAATTTGACAAATTTAACAATTTGGCAAGCCGCAATAATATATCAATTTTTTTCAAGAATTTTCTAGAGATTTATGATGTAAAACAAACTTACGATAGTGCAAGAAAATTTTACATGATGAAGTATCAAGCAAGAAAATTCTCACTTTGAGTCCATAATAGGGTCTTACATGATGAAGTAGCCAATAGTACTTTAATAATCCAACAATATTCCCATAAACAACAGTATTCCATACATTCTCAATACTTACCAAACACAGTCCAGTGCATTCCAACAACAATTTGATATTCTATGTCTATGAAACTGTTAACCTATGCCAGTCACTTCGGACAAGAAAACCATGCAATTAATTCAACCTCTGGAAAAAAAAAAACAAAATTCCATGTAAATAAATGAATAATTGCTTCTTCCTGACGGAGTGGATGTTTTCCTAAGAGCCAGAAAAAAGTAGTATTTACCTTCTTAGTGATATTTCGTTGTAAAGAATTTACTGAAAGGCCTATTATGAAAGGGATCTGTTTCAAAATAATTGAAAGTGGCCAGCTGGTCACAACTTCTTAATAAAAATATGCTTAGGTAATGACAAACGAACCTCTTAATACTAAAATATTTACTGAAACTAGCTACATCTTCCAACGGAGCTGAAAAATTGAAGTGAACTTCCCAAGAAACATGATTACTATCACTTGCATCAAGAACCGATATAAAAAATAAGAAAAGATGATAAATTAGACCTGAAAAATAATTTTTGCCAGTGTAATGGGGATGAAAATGCTTCAGGAAAACACATACACTTGTTCGGGCGGAAGAAGATTCTGCTTCTGCAAATGATTATGTTTCTCCTTACATAGCTTAGAAAATTCGTATCTATTATTCTTGTTACTATAAAAACTGAAACCAGATAGCTAAGATGCTCTCCAAGCCTAGTGAATGTTCTTTTGGGTTGTGCTTCCAGTTTTGGCTTTCTTTGCAACAAATGTAAAAGCATAAATGAAATGTTACGATTTTCACTTTTTGAGTTTCCTGATTTTGTTATAAATCTACAAAAAAATGGCTTTTTTCATGGGTTCGAATGTTTAGGGTCGTCAAGAGAGAGAAGAGTGCTATTCGTTTTAAGTGCTTACGGTGTTCTGAAAATCGGACATACACGGTGAAGATTGGCCTCACTGCATAGCCATGCTTTACACTTTTTTACTTCTTTGCTTCGCCTATGTCCGATTAGTATAGTAATAGCTTGAATCTTCGTCTTGTCACCTAGTCATGATTTACGCGTTTTAAAATACTAAATGTTAATTATCATCCATGTGTGTTACATTGGCCTATTGCCACATACACTGGTAATTATCATTACTCTGGATGAATGTAAATACTACGGAAGATTCTATGATTCATTCGTTTCACTATTTACAAAAAACCTAAGTTCACTCAACTTTCAAGTGTTTGTATTATATTTTCAAGTGTAGTCTCGAAATGTTTGGAAGTGTATCATTGATATTACATGTCAATTCCTCAAAAAGAAAATATCAGGATGTAGCATACTTAAAATAATTTGGAAGAGAAAAAAAAAATCATATGAGATCATGAAACACCAACCATAAAGCCATTGGCCACATACATATCACTTCATTGGTGTCCCCAAAAACAATTTGTAAGTCCATATACGAAACATCCACAATATACGAAATAAGCTAACACACGAAAGCAGAATCTATAGGATCATTGTAAGCTTGATAATGAAAGGTGTTAAATAGGACACTACATTTATTTTTCACCTGTCAAGACTATTAATAAGTATATTTTGTGCACTTATGTGTGCCTTTAAGTATGGATATTTGAGAGTACTTTTGATTAGTTATTGTTTAATCTTTTGTATATGGTGTTTTTTAGGTAAAACTTGATGGCTAGAAGTGAAATTGGAAGAATGGAATGAAAACCAAAAAGAAACATTTCCTAAGTTCAGGGACTAAATTATAAATATCTAAAAATTGATCCAGACCATAGAAGAATGATTGAAGATCGTATGGAGTTAATTATATGCAATTAGAAGACAAATGATGAGAATTGCTTGAAGAAAGGACTCAAGTCGAACAAAGGAGCAAAGTTGGGATCAAATTGCAAAGGAACAACCCCTTGTGATCGCAAGGGGCTATTTGGAAAAAGCAGATTCCAGATTATGTTTCCCATGCGACTGCAACTATATACCCCATGTGATCGCATGGGTGACTCCATCCAATCGGTCCAGTTTTGTTCTATAACACAACCACCTTTCGGAAAGGAATTTGATTACAATTCTTGTCCTAATTCCAGACTCTATTAATACAAAACAAAGGCCAACATAGAAAGGAGACTCTCATATCATTCATATCATAGAAGTCTTACAATTAAGGCAGTCAATCCATCGTATTTCGAAAGAGATAACATGTCTAGCATGGATATGAAAGCAAGAAGAAGAAGTAGATTCCACATATTTTCTCTTGTATTGATACATTGTGGGTGATGATTTTCCAATATTTTTAGTGTATTATCATTAGAAACATGCTATGCTAAACTTCTTGTGTTAGGATGAAAGTGAAACCTTATTATTTAATTAGTTTCAATTCAAAGACCAATCGATTAGTGTATTTGTGTTCTTGATTTATTTTGTACCCCTTGTTGAAATATTTAAATACTTGCACACCATTTAAGTAATTAGTTGCTTATTATGATATGAGGAGTTTCGTGACAGATATAGAACTTCGAGAATTTCAGTACACTGATCAACACATGTTAAGGATGACATTTATGGTGATCATGAAATTCAATGCATTACATTGCATATGAATTCGCGATAGGAATATTGTAGGGTCGCTCTTAACATATATTTGACTTACCTCATGAGAAATAGTTTAATATAATTGGATTATTGATTGTGAAAAATACACCAGGTAAATAGGTCGAGAATTGGGAATAAGAAAATAATAAGTGGATTTGTAATTCTATCACTTTCATCATCGTTTATATTTCACTATATTCTTGGATAATGTTTAGGATAATTTAGACACAAGTAAACCAATCTTTTTGTGATACATTCACATTCAAGTTTAATAACGAACTAATAAGATTAAATTAAAAGTATTATTTCTCGTAGGATGATACTTTTTTTCACTATCATTATTACTTATCAATAATCTTGTACGCTTATGGGATTCCATCCAACAATTGTTATGAATATTAAATATTTTCGTACCTAAGATCATTAATGTAACTTGTTTGGGAAGGTCGGTTCTTGGAGAAGAGCTGCTATAGGAGATTGAAGAGGTAACGTTCACAAATAAATTATTCCATGTTATACCATCTGTTTTTTTATTAATCAAAGCCCTTTTCTAATTTATATAGAGAATTTAATAGGACTACAAGAAGCAGCGATAAACATAAACTCCTACTACAAGAAGTAGACATAAACATGAACTCCTAACTAGATTTATTTACATCCTTGGAACGGTAAAGAACCCTATAGAATTTTAAAGAGATATAATCTAATAAAAAACAGATAGACATAAATAGGAAGATAGCCATAAAAGGAGAAACTTTTAGCAAACCCCACATGTCAACAATTCTCATGAATGTAACTTATTTTCAAGGTGTAATTGTACTAAAGTGATTCAAGGAGTAGATTTTTTAAGAGCGTGTTTTTCTAATTTCCTAATTACGAAGTTCGGTGAAAATGCTAGTTTCCTAATTATAAAGTTGGCAAACTATTATGTTAAATACATAACCTAAACTTTTAGACCTAAACAATTCCTTTATATTGAGTTCCGAATCTAAAGAAAAATCATCTTCTTTTCAATTTACAAACGTTGAAATTTGATTGAATGCACGACGATTTACGAAGAAATTGTGCAAAATCTCTTAAGAAAAGTTTTCAACTTTTTAGTTTCCTCGAATATAATTTATTAACTCACTATTATTAATGAATTTTTTTATTTGTTTGTTTTTATGGGTATATTTGATTTTCAATGGTTTTTCCTATCTTTCCAACTTTTCGAGTTCTGCGTAATGAAAATTTCATTCTTTTAAATGTTGTTACTTCCCCTTCTGTTTCTTCACTACAAACCTAAAGTTGAGTACTTTTGTTTTTTTATTTGATGCTATGTACCTCTACCACGCTGCTGACTATCGTAATATCTTCAATAGTTGTAGCCCAGCCAAATATTGTGGCTCTACTCCTGCTACCAATTATGTTTAACCGATTTTAGCGAGTTTTGACAGATTCATTAACTATGCATTACATTTATCAGTTGGATAAATCAATAGAACACATTAACAATTTTCTCTGTAGAGCTAGCAGGTCGTGTCTGGGCACAATAATTATATAGGAAAGTTGTAAAGTTTCCATTAAAATTGAAAATGGGCTGTTATTAAATTATTAAGTACTCATATGGAACTGACTTTTTTTTTTTCTTTTTCTTTTTTAAACGAGGCTAAACAGAATAAAAAATTTTAATAAACTTGAAATTGAATTTATTGAGAAAATGTGATTGAAAAAAATGTAGAAAAAAAGTGATAAACGCTCTCAAACAAGGGCAAATTCTCTCACTTGCACGAAAGATTCTGGCCTACTTGTATATGCATTTTCTCTCCTCCATTTCATCCCTCTCTTATGATTGCAAGGTAACTTAAATGCTATTCTCTTCGTGTTTCAGTTTTTAGTTTTGAGTTTTGAATTCATTTTGAATTTTGTGTTTTGAGTGTCTATTTCGACATTGCTAAAAACATGTTCTTTTTGTCATTTCGAAAAATTGTTTTCAAAAATTTTAAAAAATGAAGTTTTTACTTAATTTTAACTAAAAACAGCCTAAGCGATTTTGTTGCCATTTTTTGTTTTCTTTTAAATTTAAACTCGTTTTCGGAAATTCATTTCTGAAAATAGGTAAGTAAACGTCTTTCAGTATTTACGAAAACTGAAAATAATCTGAAAACAGCAAAGAGAACATGCACTTAGGTTTCTCCATTATTAATAATTATACTCTAGTTTTTTTTTTTGGCTATGAATTTTATTGAAATTCCAAATTCACTGCTGCCAGGCAGTTCTTTGTTTGTTAGTTTTTAGTTTTTCGACGTATGGCTTAATCAGTTAGATCGTGTTCAAAAGTTTTAATTTTCTATTTCTTCTAATCTCGATAGTATATGAAAGTCTCCATTTTGTGGAATTGAACAAATCAAAAATATTATGTTATTAATATTAATTTTGTGGGATTTGGTTGTTCAAATAATCCTTCAGATCTTTCTTATTTGTTACTATTGAGCTCTCATGAGCTGAGATGATGATGGGTTATTTGGCTCAACACTCTATTTATGCAAAAACCTAAATCCATAGCATAAACGTGATTTGAGATTCACTTTTAGAGCAACTCAACACTTTTTTCATTTAAGTTTTCTGTGAAGCCCTGGACCACATATGGATCCTGATCTAGATCAATGGCTGGAGATAAGGGTATAAATAGTACCCTAAGTTGCCCCATCAGGCCACAATTACTTTTCTGCTGTTTGGTGTTTGCTTCCAGAATTTTTTTTCCCCCTCTTTATGTTATTCCGAACCCCTGGTTAGAAGTTGATTCTTGTGGTTTTCATTGTGAAATGTAAACACTGTTTGTGTTATGCTTGAGAGAGATGACGCGATACCTTGTGGCTTCCTTTAATCAATAAAGATTTGCTTTAGGATTTAGGTTAGGATTTCGATAGCCAAACACAAGGTTACAATTTGCCCTGGTGCTTTTGGAGTTGTTGAAAACTTCTTTGGTTGATAGTTTAGGTAATATTTACATATTTTCTTCTTTTTCTGCATGTAGTTCTGGCCCATTTTGGTCATGAATTGGAAATATTAAGCCTATTCTTTTTTTAGGTTTTGGGGATTTTGAAGATTTTAATTAATGATTGATTAAAGAAAGTCTATGTTGTCAAAATTAAACACATTGGATCCTATTTTATTTTATTTTTTTGGGTACCAGCTGGCCAATGACACTCTTGGTTTATAGTTTTTAACTATATGTTCCTCATGTTATAATCCAATCACTGGTCGTCATCTTTCTTTTGTATAACTTTTCTTGAATAGGACTTTAAACTATAATTGAAGTGTCAAGAAACTGAAATTTTCATTTCGTTTCGTTTCTTTTCTTGTTTTTGCATGAATTTTATTTTCCTTCTCACTTTTGAAGTGAGCCACGTACTCCTGAGAAAACAGAACGAAATCTAAACAGTCAGTTATGGTACAATTCTATTCTAGCTTTGCATGTGGAAAATGGATTTTATGGGTAAAAATCATAATTGAAACATTTGGGCAAGCCAAAGATTTTTTTTTTCTTATATACCCCGACTAAATAATTTTTTTTTTTTTTTTTGCATATTTTAGTTATTAATAGTTTATTCTTATTCTTAACTAAATGAATACATTTTTACAACCCAAATTGTTCATTGGACAGGACATATATCTACGAAATAAACACCTGACTTTAGTGTTCTAGAAAGACTACAATCCGCAGAACTACTACAAAGAGAGAAATCGAATTCAGATGTAGTTTTACTCCATTTTCCCTTTGATGAAAGAAAATGGCCCGAGAATTCTTCATTTTTAAGAGGCTAGGCAATTTACTAATTTCAAATGAGAAATTTCATTTCGATATGTTAAGGGATAGAATCTCACATTTAGCAATTCATATGCACTATTTTCAAGTATTCTTTGATAAGGGATAGAATCCAATAGCGAATAAAAATGCAAACATAAACCAACTTATAAAGAATTGGGCTACTCCTCTTAATAAGGTTGACATTTTAAAATGGAACCACAAATCGTAACGTGGTATCAGAGCCCATTAAGCTCTAATGAGCAATTCGATCTGATTAATACTCCAAAAGTGAGTATACAGATTTCAAGTTTGGTATACTCAAACGAGCCACCATCTTGCGATGACATGTTAAAGAATAGAATCCTACAAAAGATGTAAATATAAACCAACTTATAAAGAATTGGGTTACTCGTTTTAATAAGATTGACGTTTTAAGAACCCAAAATCTTAACACGATACAAATGATAAGGGTCCCAATATTGAAATTTCAACAAAAAATGGAACTGCAAGTTTTGGTATGGAAGGTATAAGAAATAAGGACACTTACATATTAACTTGATTTTTATGTCCATTTGCAAATTCTTCTATGGTAACTTTATAAAAAATACAAAATAAAAAATTTGTATTTTATTTTCATTTATTAATTTGTTTATGCTCTTGCCCACAGTGTTCATAGAAGATTAACATTTTACCATTCCTGAACAAATCAATACCGAATTTGTGGTTGTGGTAAACCATAGCTTTCCTTTTGAATTCTCTCTCTCTTTGAAGAAACTGTAATACACTCTTCTATCTTCACTCTTGATAATACTCTCTTCTTTCTTATCTTCACTAATTAATTCATATTCGTTAAAGTTTAAATCTGTGATTTTAATGTCTTTTCTTCTAATTTTCTCTTTGTTAGGTTTTATGTAATTGGCAAGACAAAAGGACTGAGAATAGTGGGCTGCTGAAATCATAGAATATATATACATACAGTTTGGGTTGCTACAAATACGATTATAATATATATATATATATACACACATTGGTGGCAGCTTGAGGAGAAAAATTAGGCGGCTTTCATTCAATGATTTAACCCTTGTTCTTGAGATCAAACAATCATTTGTGGGAAAAACATTGAATCCGTTGAATCTAAAACACCTACTTCCTTAACACCCTTAGGAAGATACTTTTTCAGTTGGATTTCAGAGGTTGGGAGAGGTTTAACTACGAGCACGAGAAGACTACAAGAACGGGACGTCCTTGGTGATCCACTTGGATGAGACAATTGCATAAGATCTTGGAGCAGATCGTGGAGCAAGTCTTGGAGCAGAGTTAGCAGGAAGTAGATCGAAAAGTCAAGTAGAGTTGGCTAGGCAACATCTAACTATAACTCACTATGTATTATCTACAGTAGAGGTTATTGGCTTAGTCCCAGAGTTTTTTACCCAATTGGGTTTCTCCGTCATCATATTGGTGTTATTTAATGCTTTTTATATAACTGTGGCAATTTAACTTAGATAATTGGACTGTTTGTTTAATTATATAGAAACAATTAAAAAGTGACTTGTTGCTATATAATTCGTTAATAATTTTGATTCCGCATAATATACATATTCCCCCTCCTCTAGGTATTGTTAGGGTCGAACTACGTAAATCTCACTCTTCATTGTAGTGGCACGCAAATATTTAATGGGGCAGCACGTAAGAATGGAATTTTCTTCCTATGTGCCTATTGCATGCATTTTGCAAGTTGTCATTGCTAGTCACCTTTTCAAATTTAAATCTCTCTTGTATTTTCTACATTCCTAGGTTTAGTCTGTATAAATTTGTCTATTAATAGCTGATACTGACGGTAAAGAGAGCCACGAATTTGCTGTGTGTACATATAAAGTAGCAATTGTGTACGTATCTTCAATACATATATCCAGAGAGAAAAGGAGGTAGATTTAATGCACATTTTTGCTGCATTTCTTATTCCTTAAAACTTGTTTTAAAAAAGACCACATTGATCCACTTCTGGTGAGGATTCTCTTGTTCTCACTTTTATTATATATTAAACAAAGGTGTTTGGTTATATTTAATTCTACTATTTGTGATTGTTTTTAGGATAATTTCCCTTCTCATTATGTTACAATCTTATTGTTGCACGTTTTTCGTGTCTTAAAAACTCTATTAATTTATTCACGTGCTTTCTTCTCTTGTTCTCATCAAAGAAAGAAAGACTATACCTTCACGAGTTTCTCTTATAATTTTTGAATGAAATCAAAAGGATGACAAAAATATTTTATATTTACAAACTCACTAAATCGACAAACGTTAAATTCCTTCATTTTGTAACAGGTCTTCTAGCATGTGTAGTAATTGTATATGTGCATTTTTCATTATAGCGTCAAAATTTTCCCAAATTAAGTTTGTTACTTGCCAAGGAGTTGCCAATTTCAGAAAAAATGTACGAGTTATGATACAAAAATATGCACAATGCTGAAGATTCCAATCCCTGATATATTGCTGCCAGATATTTTGAAATCTAACGAAAAAATAATTATTGTTATACTGATGAATTTATTCATGTGGAGGAAAACCAATTGCAATTGAGAAAAATATCCTTATAAATCCTTTGGGCTTGTACTTGGAATGGAAATAAAACAAAAGTAGATTCATTTCCCATTTATATGATGAATGACCAAAGGAGTAAAAGCATACATGTCATTTAAACTATTCCATGATGATTTATGAGTATTGCTTTTACTCATCCAACATGGATATGTAATTTTTAGGGCTTTGTTTGATAAAATATGAGTGAAGAATCATCAACAAGGTGGCGGAATAATGCTCCATTCGTGGCGGTGTTTGCCGTCATATCATTCTTATTAATCATTGGAGTCTATACAGGTCATTGCTCATTGAACTGGTCTGCGCGTTTATGCTTTTTTTGTGGGTACACTACATATAAATGTTGGAGTTGAAGTACTAGCACTACAAGATATCAACTCATTTATAGTATGCAAAGAATGCTATCTATCATGTTCTACAGCATTTTCCAAATATTATTGTAGGTGGTATTATTAAAAGTCGTACATCTGTTATAACATTTTTCGAATGCTATTATAAAGTACTGCTATAAAAAACTTTTAGATAGCATTCTATTATCGTGATGATTTTATTATTTATAGCATTTTTTTCGTGCAATTTTTTAAATTTCATGGCATTTCTTTCGTTATAATTTTGGCTTTAATAAGATTCATTAATCTTCCTAATTATATCTTTAATAGCACTCTTTTTCTATCATAATTTTTAATATTTATAGCTTTTATTGAACATAATGTATTGTTTTCAATAGCATTTTTTGATTGTAATGTATACATATTAAATAGTATTCATAATTCGTTAATTGCCAAATGTAAATATTCAATAGCATTATTTTTGGGACTAAAAATATGAACAAAAATAACCAAGTCGATAATAAATTTCAAAGCATACATCAATATTGTCTTGTAAAAACATATAATTGTAGCTGTTGAATAGAGAAATCTATTTATGTTCCGTCTTCACATTAAATACTAATAGCAATATATTGTAAACCGGTGGATAAATTCAAACACTAGTGATGAGAAGCTAGAGAATATATAAACTCAGTGGAAACGCAAACATCACAAAGTTGTTGAACTCCTTAAAGAAGCAGAAGCTAAAACAGCTAATACACGGCTAAGTTCGCAAAGCTGCTTGTTTTGCTCTAACTTGCTCTTGTGCTTCTCTTGCCGTTGGAATGGTCATCTCTTTCAAAGCAACATCATCTTCACTATCAGCAAATTCTTTCTTTGCAGCTAGCTCTCTTCATTTTTCTCTTCCTCCTACAGTCAATTGAACACAACAATGGTATCATCTTCTCGGTAAAGCAATAAGTTGCCTTACTTCTTATGTTGAACTTGAAGTCAACAACTCAAACTCAAGTAGGGAACATAGAACATCAGGAATTAGGAAACTCTGAGACCTCTCATTTACGGCCGGTGTGTATAGAATATAGGAGTATAGGAAAATAGTTATATAACAAGATAGACTTGTATTTTAGGAACATAAACACAATTTCATTAACCTTGATAAGATCCTCCTGCATTTCAAGGAAATCCAATTCTCTCTCCTTTCTGCAACAGAACCTTCAAATGACACCTTTTCCATGCCAACAGCATTTACAACCTCATCTGGAAGAGAAGAGAGTGTAGCTCCAATGGTTTCCTTTGGCTTCAACTTTGCTGATGCCATGAAAGCTTTGTCAACAGCAAGAGAATTTAAATGTTCAGATATTGTCCAAGAATTAAATGAAAAGAAATAAAATTATCCTGAATAGGGAAGAAGGAAACAGAAGGAAAGTGCTTCCTTCAAATGAACCAGGAAAGAATCAAAAGTGAAGTTGGAACTGAGTGATTCATTGATAAATCTAGCAAATCATGTAGCTGCAAGGAAAAATTATAAATTAATTTGTTTGTAGCCAAAAAATTCCGTTATGCTAGGTATGTTTTTATGACTAATCTCATGTCTGTTCAACGTGATACAAACTTCTCAGGTTCCTAATAGAATTTCTTTATAACAATAAACGCACACAACCATAACATATTAGAAGAATTTTGAACGAAGTTCAATTTCTCCTATTAAAAGGGAAGAATATTTATTGATGGCAACCAATGAGCCTACTACCCCCACAAAACCTTCATTAAGGTTTCAAAAACTATGTTCAATGTTTTGTCTCTGGTTAGAAAAACTAAAGAAAATTCAATTACTTCCAAATAAAGAATTTAGACAAAACATGAAAAAGAACAAATAATTTAAGACAACCTATAGCTCTCCAAGGCGGAAATATCTTTAAAAGATATATAACTAGAGCAACAAGAAAATGCATGAATCATCCAAAAAAAAAAAAGCAGGAAGTTAAGTCTCAAGAGGATTTCCTCACATTCTCATTTAACCCAGTACAGTAGTTTAAGGGCACAAGTTTGTGTTATTGGAACATCAACAACAACGAAAGCATTGGTTCGTGTTTCTTTCCTATTAAAAGGGGAAGGGGAGGAGGGATGGCAATAATACCATAATTAAAGGCTTCAAACAGCAACAAACAAAAAGAGGGAAAATGGAACAACTAATTAATTAAACATGTCATTAAAACATAATAAACATTTAGAAGCAAGAAACTAAAACCCAAGAAACATGATTGAATCCATACCTATTTCTCCAGCCTCAGCAATTTTTTCTCTCAATTATGCCTCATTCTAGAATCAACTGCTACAATACTGCTGCTTTCATCAAAGGTCCTGTGAAGCCACACCTCTCTCCAACATTTTTCGTATATACATACGAATCAGGAGAGCCCTTGTTCTTTTTCGTCTGCAGATTCGAACATTGAAGTAGATCATAGGCACCCTCAATCAACGCTAAGATCTGCATGATAAATGGGGTTACAGCGAGATGACAACAATAAAGTCGAACCGCTGTGAGAAACCGCCAAGAGATCAAACAACCAAATTTGAAATCACTAGGAGAACGAGGATTCACAAAAAATGGAAACGACGATTACATTGACCGAAATTGCAAAGAATACATTTGCAAAGTGAAAGAGAGGACAGCGATTAGGGTTCGTACTTTAGAACTCTTTTATTGGGGCTAAACTGGAGCCAATTATTTGGGTAAAATATGGAAGGAAGTGTTTTGGGCTTGGACTTTGAATGAATGCTATTATATTTTGTTTATATAAAATTTCTTTTTATTTTATAGCATTATCAACAAGAATGCTATATTTAAATGTTATAAAATGCATAAAATGTTGTTGTGTGGGTTGGTGGAGTTTAGCATTTCTTTAATTTGTTTGATTATGGCCTCTCTTTCAGCATCAACATGCTATTCCTTATTTAATCCCACTTCTCTGTCCTGTTCTTGTTTTATAATTTAAGTGATTCGTGATGATTCAATAATTACAATTCCTTTTAATTTTTAGAAGTTCCTAAAAGTTGAATAATATTGCTTCATAGTTAAGAATTGGAAATTTTTTTTTTTTCCAATTTTCAGTTTGATTAATTTAGTTTCAGATCATGGCTTAATGAAGCTCAGCCCTGTTTCTTCAGTGAAGATGAGCGTAAACAGTACTACCCGGAAGAACGGTTTCTCTTCTACTCATGGGAAGCTTTTAGTTATTGGTAATTAATCCATTCTTCATCTTAGTTTTCAAATTAACTGTTTTTAGATAAAGAAGTTCGAATACATAATCAGTACACTGATAAACCTTTTGTATTAATGGAATTTGGATTATGTGTGAACAACGAGGTCAAAAAAGAAAGACTCTTAATGCCCAGTGTACATACCACCGTTACAAGCATGTATGCATTTATGTGCAACTCTGTATTCTGTGATTGTTTTGCTTTTTGAATTCTCCTTCTTTTGCAGCACGCCCTCCTCACCCTCCTAGCCTACTATCTACTTCTTCAAGGCCATTTGGGTGGTATTAGTCCTTTCTTCCCTCCCTTGGTGCAAAAATGTGTTGGGCCGTCCAAGATCACATCTATCCGCTTGTGTTGAGTTTTCTTTTGTATTCACTTTTATTATATATTATGATTAAGGTGTTTGGTTATAGTTAAATCTACAATTTCTATAAGTGTTTCTTGGGCTCATTTGTTAGGATCTTACTGTTGTACGCTTTTCGTCCCTAAATGATTGGTTGAAAAGAATATAGAAAAAATATACACAAGGCAGAAGATTCCAATCCCCAATTACAGTATGATAGTTGTTAAATGATTCCACATTCTTCTCGCTCACATCATTTATACATTGTCATTGCTTTTCGTAGTATTTGTTGTATATCTTAGATTTATCTTATTTAGATATATTTATATAGAAGATCATTGATTATACAACAACTATACAAAACTATAACTGCATAAATTTATTTTCCCGTGAATCTATGTATTGAGTGAGATTTTTGCTCTGTTGACATCTTTAGCAAAACATAGAAGCCATTTTTCCCTTCTTATAGCCTTTTGTGCACCCCATCATGTTTATTATCTCATCATAAAGTAAAAAAATTTCACGACCATTGGTGCGTTTCTTGATTTTAGTTCAATGTTTAACATGAATCTCTCTTTATACTGTATAGGATGTAACAATGCCTGCCGCTGCAAAGGTGAGGTTCATGGATTCAGAAGGTCCCAATATAAAGAAAAAAATGATCGTCTTCTACAATTGCTCAAAGTGATGTTTTTGTTCCAGCGTATTTCAGCTGTTTTTCACCAATGTAGTAGGGCTGAAAATGCGTACAGGAAAAGACAATCACTTGTTCAGGCTAAAAGATATCTTGTCAGTGTGAAAGATTAGGTTTCTCCATACAGAGCTAAGAAAACTTGTTCGGCTTATTCTTGTTACTGTAAAAGCTGAAACCAAATGCCCAAGATGCTCCTCAGGCTTAGTAAATGTTCTTTTTGGTTGTACTTCCAAATATCATGTTTTGGCTTCCTTAGCCACAAATGGAAAAGCATAAATGAAATGTTTTACTGATTTTGTAATGAATTCTTCAAAAAAATTAGCTTTCCTGGGTTCGCATTGGAACACACAAAAGTGCTTACATTGTTTTAAAAAAAAAGGAACCTAGACAGTGAAGTTTGGCATGACCGCATAGCCGAGCTTAACGCTCTTTTACCTCTAGGCTTAGCTTAGGTCTGCTTAGATTCGTAATACCTCTGTTCTTGCATTTCAGAGTGTTAGGTTTTTAATGTAATTGGCAAGTCTGTGAACAAATAAGACTAAAATTAGTACGTTGTAAAAGTCAAGGAGTAAGTTGTAAATATTATAAATTGAGTTGTATTAGGTTTAGGGTTCGAGAATGGAAAGAAGGAAAAAATGAAGCGGTAGAAAGAGAAACATTGTCCTCCGCCTACATCCTTGCCTTCGCTCAAGCAACAACCTGTCGCTAAACTCTCGCTCGAGCGACAGAATGATCCGAAGAATTTTAATTCGTGTTTTTAAGATTTGTTGTCTGGCCCATTCAACACTAAACCTACAGTATAAATATCAGAAAGCCTTTGAACGGTTTTTGAGAAGGTTGAACATTGAGAAAACATAGATTGCTTCATACACTCTTCATCAAAATAATCTATGAGCTTTCAACCTTCATAGCTTGATTGATTATTGGCAGTGAAAACATCAAGTCCATATAATCCAAACACCAAACGGTTACTTCCTAAACATCTGTCATAGTTCTAAAGATCAAGGGAAAATGACTCAAGTTCCAATTGTTGGAGAACACGGAGTTCTTCGTTGATCCACATGAGATAAACGAATTTATAAAGTAGGGAGTTGGTACAGGTGCAAGCAATCCAGGAGGGCTTTGAAAATTGCAGTCGGAAGTTGGTGCAGGAACATGCAATCCAAGAGGGCTGTGGGAATTGCAGTTAGGAGGTCAGAAAGTACTAGTGGTACTCGTATATGGCGGAATGTAAGTTCAAAATTCGTTTATAGTGAATTTTTTACTAGCAAAGTACCCGGAGTTTTTACCCAATTGGGGTTTCTCCTTGATCATTTTGTGTGTTGTTACTGTTTTCATATAATTGCAGTAATTCAACATAGAAAAATTGGACTGTTTGATTAATCATCTAGAGATAATTAAAAGTGACTTGTTGCTATTTAATTATTAATTTTTAATTCTGCATAATGACCTATTCACCTCTCTCTAGGTGTAATTTGGGTCGAACTTCCCGTAAATTCAATTGATATCAGAGCCACATTTCGACTCCTGACCTATAAACTAATCTAGATGATCCAGTCTCTATCTGTGTCTCCATTTTTTTGCGAAAGTAACTATGCATACTGGAAAGTTCGAATGAAAGCACTTCTTAAAGCACTAGACGGGCGAATTTGGATCAATGCACAAAACAGTTGTACTACACCTTCGTCCCATGTTGTTGGTGTAGCTACTCCCACTGACATTTCTCTTCAGACCAAAGATCAAGTAGCTGATTGCAACTGGAACAGTAAAGGGCTCAATGCCCTATTTATGGCTGTCTGCAGAGGAGTTTAGGAGAGTGTCAATGTGTGAAACTGCGAAAGAGATTTGGGATATCTTAGAGAGCACAAACAAGGTACCAAAGCTGTTAAGAACTTCAAACTCCAGATGTTATCCTCTAAGTTTGAAGAAATTAGAATGACGAACGATGAATAGATGAATTCTATGCAAAACTTAATGTTCGCTAAAATTATATACAGTAAGTGCACGGTGCATTCAAGTAATAAAGTGGACTTGTGAGTCCGAATATCGATCCCTTGAGGAGTATTTTTTTTAATTACACAATTGTTGAATAAATTTTAAAAATTGAAAACACATAATTTGATTTTATATGTGAGACGAAAAAGAAAATGAATTTGAAGATCAATTAAAATAACAATTATGAAAGAGGAGGAAATTCAAATTATAAATAAGTTGGGATTTACGATGTCACTTAACCGTCATTTCTTTAATTTCCTCTTTGAGCGAATTTAACCCTAATTTATTGATTTTACCCACTATAACTCTATGTTGATAAAAATCCAACCAACCGCATTAAATCGTAATGAAAATACTTAATGGGTCACCTAGAATTTGGAGTATATCTCTATCTCCTAAAACAACCTAGGGCATTAATTATTTGGGTCAAGAATACACAACAATCTCTCAATGATTGCACAAACCAACTAACTCAATCATCTATTGGCCACATACATGATGAGAATCGAAGCACAATAATTAATGCACAATAACCATAGTAATTAAAGCATTAAATGATGAATATTGACATTAATGAAACTTAGGTTAAGTTACACCATAAATCCCAACATTAAACACTTAGCCCATTGTAAAATAGAAGCACAAAAATGAAATAAGGAGATAACCCATTACAAAATGAAGGAGATAATATAAAAAATCAAGATAATGGAACAAAACCTTCCCTTGAATATATTCTTGAAAATGTGAAGGATTGAAATCTTGAATATCCTTTTCAAACTCCCAAATTTTGCTAGATATTATCTTTTCTTATTGCCTCTTCTCCCTTTGAAGTGTTCTCCTATGAGTCTTGCCCTAAAATTGAACAAAAAATGGTATTTAAAGGGCCAAAAATCGTCTCAGGTGAAATTGCAGAAGAAGTCCCGAAATTTACGCGAAACAGGCAAAATTGCCCAGCCAAAAGGCGGTGCGCACGCACAGGCATTCTTGGCGCCTGCGCACAGTGTAACCATTTTGGTCTCGGTAAATAAAAATATCCTTCCCGCACGAGCACGAGCTTTTTTTTCTTTCTTCTATCCTTCTTAGTAGTCCATATTTTGCACGCCAGGTCCTCAACTTTGATCATGTACAATCAGGTCCTCAAATTTTGATCTTTATGTCAATTTTGCCCTCCAAAATTTGCCACACAAGGTCCTCCAACTTTCTAACTTATGCAGTTTGGTCCCTATCTTCATGTTTTTGTACACTTTTGATCCATTTTCTCTCATTTTTACCTTATTCTCTTTTCATTTGGGTTATGACCTACAAAGCAATAACTACACAATTGTGAGTAGAAATTCGCTCATTTAATTAATATTTAAGCTTATTTAGATATTAAATAAATGTGAAAAAATACACTTATCACTTAATGACATAGTAAACTCCAATTTCAACCTAAGTGAGAAGATCCCTGAGTCTGAAATTGTTAGAAAAGTCATTAGATCCCTACCTGAAAGGTTTTACGATGAATCGTTCGATGAATTCTATGTGAAGCTGAATGACATAGTTAACTCGAGTTTTAACCTAGGTGAAAGGATCCCTGAGTCCAAGATCGTTAGAAAAGTCCTTAGATCCCTACCTGAAAGGTTTAGACCTAAGATCACCGCTATTGAAGAAAATAAAGATTTAGATGAAGTTAAGATAGAGGAACTCATAGGATCCCTCCAAACATATGAACTCACCATATCTCAATCGAAAAAGGTTACCATAGTCATGAACATCATTAGGGAAGAAAATAGTGAGTCTATCAATGTTGAGACCCTTAGGGATGAAGAAATAGCATATTTTGTTACCAGAAAGCAATGAGGAATAGGAGAAAACCTCAAGTTAGGAAAAATGATACATGTTAGGTTTTTAGTGTTGGCCATTCTGTGGACAAAATGACTAATTTGTAATGTGTTGTAAAATTTAAGGACCTAAGGTTCAATTTATA
>CAIGRP010062745.1:0-21706 GCA_903798385.1 Fraxinus cuspidata | reverse complement strand
TTTGATCAATATAATTAATTTTTACTGATCAAAAAAATAAAAATAAAATAACTATCTAAATTCATTGTCATTATTTACAAGTCCGTGTTAAATTAATTTTTTGAGTGAATACCAAAGTCATTCAAAGACATTAAAAACGAATAATATTATTTAACATCTGTTGAACACCAGTTTAGGTGACAACATATCATATGTCATACTAAATGAATCATAATTCATAATATTTAATTGAATTTTTAATTTAATGTCACTAATGCTGTCACTTAGATTGATATTGAACTATAGTGGTGTTAAATATTGTAACTCTTAAAAGCTGTAGTTAGAGTATAACCAATAAATTAACAAAAAAAAAATTACAACTTGTAAGTTTCTTATTATTATGATTTATTGCAACCAAATTTTTTCAATATTCATGTCAATCTTTCCACGATTATTTTCAATCCTTCACATTCAACCTCACCAAAGTATTTCGAGAAAGAGAGAATTAGTTGTATTTCCTTTCTAAAATTATTTTTCAAGATTCGTCTAATTTTCCCAAGCGAAGTGTGACATTAACACAAAAGGAACTAATAAAGGTAATTTGCTAATTTTAGTAGATTGCCATTTGTGAATCATCGTCGAATTTCAATTTCCTGATTATTGTAGCCAATTTTACACGGTAATTCCTAGTATATTAATTAATTTTTACCGATCAAAAAAATAAAAATAAAATAACTATCTATATTCATTGTCATTATTTACAAGACGGTGTTAAATTAATTTTTTGAGTGAATACCAAACTCATTCAAAGACATTAAAAATGAATAATATTATTTAACATCTGTTGAACACCAGTTTAGGTGACAACATATCATATGTCATACTAAATGAATCATAATTCATTATATTTAATTGAATTTTTAATTTAATGTCACTAATGCTGTCACTTAGATTGATATTGATCTATAGTGGTGTTAAATATTGTAACTCTTAAAAGCTGTAATTAGAGTATAACCAATAAATTTACAAAAAAAAAAAAATTACAACTTGTAAGTTTCTCATTATTATGATTTATAGCAACCAAATTTTTTCAATATTCATGTCAATCTTTCCACGATTATTTTCAATCCTTCACATTCAACCTCACCAAAGTATTTCGAGAAAGAGAGAATTAGTTGTATTTTTTTTCTAAAATTATTTTTCAAGATTCGTCTAATTTTCCCAAGCGAAGTGTGACATTAACACAAAAGGAACTAATAAAGGCAATTTGCTAATTTTAGTAGATTGCCTTTTGTGAATCGTTGTCGAATCACGTTGCCAATTTCTAATTTTTTTAAAATGTGCCATTAAGGATCATATATACTCCGAATTGAGGGAAATAAAAATAATGAAGATTGTTATATAGCTTGGACACCGTGGGTACAATATTTTTGGTTGAATTTTAACAAAGAAAGCGATATTTTGAAAGCTAAGAATGAGTAACTCGCAAAAAGTAGATAAATAAAGAACTTTAAGAGGAATCAAAAAGAGCGGTTAATATTGAATTGTTTAAAGATCATTGAAATTATTATTTTCTTTGTTTTTGTGCTTAAGGAACACAAATTGAAGTCCATTTTTTTGAAATATAAGAGGAACAATAGTCGTATAAATATTGATTATAATAGTGAAAACTATGCAATAATTCTATATTCAACGTTGTGGCAGTTAAATTGACATGGTGGATCTAAAATAGAACTTGATAATACCACAATAGTAAATAATAGAGAAAAAGAGAATAAAGAAACAAGAACATAGAATTTTCAACAACGTTGCTTCAAAGAAACCTAAAGAGAAATATCCAAGAAACTAAGAAAGTAAAGAAGGTCAGCGCCAGGTAAATGTAGAAAGACTTTTCAATTTTATGTAAGTTGAAAAATAAAAACTCAAATACCTCATATGCATTTCCACGAAATTGGCAAAAAACAAGCTTAATCTGATTGTACCTTGAAATTCAAACTCTATTTCAACTTTCGTATCAAACAGGCAAAATATAAATTGAATTCATCGAATATGACATTTTTCATGAAATTTAAANTAAATTGAATTCATCGAATATGACATTTTTCATGAAATTTAAACCAATCAAACGGACACTCATTCTAAAGTACTTTCTAATTATTTTATAATTAATTTTGAAATAAAAACAAAAACTAAAATTGGACTGAATCATCTAGTTCTTTCTTCGTACAAATTCAATTCCGATTGGTTCCAAACTACCTCCTTCATCTTTATATAACTTGATTCCTGTCTGGGTTTCATTAAAAACAGGTTTTGAGGAAAAATGTGATTTAAAATAGTTATCTTTATAGTTAAGAAATAAGAAAGAATTTTATATTTATGTGTAATATATTTTATTAAAAATGTAATTAAAAAAGAAAAAGAAAAAAAATCAATTTCTTTTTTAAAATGGAGCCAAATAGGAGCTCCAAAGTCAACGGTCAACACTACTCTCAATATCTTCAAGGCGAATAAGTTTAGAAAGTGTTTGGTGGAGATTAAAATAAGATTTTTGGTAAGTTTTGATAAAAATTTTTGAAATGTTTGGTTGAAAAGTTGTGGGATCCATGAAAAATGTGATTAATATTAATTGTTTGAATTTAACTTAAATTAAAATCAGATTTTAATTCGAAACAAACATGGACTTAATGACCAGAAACAATGACCAGAAACGCAAATGAATACACGGTTGAAAAAAAAAAAAAACACACACACACACACACAATGCCAATCAAGGTGCTGCCACCCCAACCCTGTCTCTTCCCCTGATTCAAGGAGCATTACTCATCTTCAAGTCTTGTTTATCCCAGAATCACCCTTTTGCGGCGCCCACTAAATCCCGCCGTAACCTACTTGCCAATCTCACCCCCACGTCTTAACAAATTTGATAATTTTCGTTCGCATTCGTGATTCGCCTTCAAATTCCAGCACGATTTTCACCTTTGCCCTTCCCATTTATTCATCACTGCTTCGCATACATAAATATATATTGATAATACTCATATACACAAGTATAATAGCATACATCAGAAGAAAAAAGTAAAGAAAATTTGATCAAGAAACAGAGAAATGGGGGTGGATTATTACAACATACTGAAGGTAAATCGGAACGCCAGCGAGGACGACTTGAAGAGGGCCTACAGGCGTTTGGCCATGATTTGGCATCCGGACAAGAATGTGAACAAGATTGAAGCTGAAGCTAAATTCAAGCAAATTTCCGAAGCGTATGATGTTCTAAGCGACCCACAGAAGCGACAGATCTACGATCTTTATGGAGAGGAGAGTCTCAAATCTGGGCAAGTCCCAAGTCCTTCAAGAAGCGCAAGAGCTCACCCGGGTTCTTATTATAATTACGGTAGTAATCAGCAGCATCCGAACCCGAATTTCCGATTCAATCCCAGGAATGCCGATGATATATATGCGGAAGTTTTTGGGGAAAATAGTAGTAATGGAGGTGGTGGGGCGAGAAGGGATGGGAATTTTAGGAGTACGACGATGAATGGTGGTGGGAGTAGGGAGTATTCAGGGCCTGCCGCCGGTGGTGCTGCAGGGGGGTTTAGGAAGGCACCGCCGGTGGAGAATGTATTGATGTGTAGCTTGGAGGAGTTGTATAAGGGTGCTGCCAAGAAAATGAAGATATCTAGGAATATTCTTGATGGTCACGGGTACGTGCTACTTTTTCTTTTCTTGATGTATGTTTTCTAATTGTTAGTGGTTCACATTTTTAGTGCATTTTTGCTTTATGAAGCGTGCTGCCAAGAAAATGAAGATATCTAGGGATACTGTTAGGGTGTGTTTTAGCCACGTTATTTTGGAAGAATGTATTTTGGAACAGTAGATTGATAGAGAATGTGTGGTTGAAAAAGAAGGAAAATTAAATAATGTGATGGAAAATATTATTTAATCGAAAAATGTGGGGTTGAAAATGAGTAGAACAATCAGAATGAAAATTTTAACGTGGCTCAAACAGGGACTTAGTGTTGCTAATTTTTTCTTTGTCATGATTTTCAGTGGATTTGTGGAAATCTAGATCCACATCGGAAGTACTGGCTTTCTTTGTGGGGTTTGTATAGGCTTGGATTCTCCAACTACATTGGCTAACTTTTGTGATCTGACTCTTCCAAGTCCTATACCATTCTTTTTTTGCTTTATGAAGTGCATTTGAAAATTTTCCCCCTTTCTGAGTGCATTCTAGTTGTATGTTTGAGGTAGGCATATCTTCCATGGAATTTTCTTCATTTCGAAACAAAGTTTATGGAAAGAACTTGTGTCCCCAAAAGCTTCTAAAAATCACAAGTTCTTGCCCATAGATTTTGTATTTGAAATGAGGAAAATTCTTTAGAAAATATCTCCACCACCGCCCACACACACTCGCAAAACAAAAAAAGAAGACCAGAGAAGTACAAAGAAAGAAAATTTAACTTTGTCCATGGAAGATTCTGTCCACATCAACATCAAATATATATATATATTGATGCAAGTTTTGAATGGTATCCAACTATAATGCACCCTAAAAGAGAAAAATTTAAATCCTACACTTCAGCATGGGCTGTTTCAATATTATCTGTTTTTAGGTTGACTAGTTTATTTTCAAAATCAGCTTGAAGTATCTAATTGTCAGAATCACTGTTCATAAAAGAACTATTAACTAAAATGCCTATTATAAAGTTAAAGTAATAGAATTTCTCATTGGCTTTCACTGATCTGCTTTTGCTTGCATTAGCTTTTATGAATATCAATTTAGAGTATGAGGTTTTATGTTTTATATTTCAATGATTGTAATGTAGATGATTTCTTCTGTTGAATTAGTGGATTCTAGAAACACTTCTAGTGATCTGGAACCTTTGCACTCCTTTGGGCTCTTGTTTGAGCTAGTTGTTTTATCATCTATTTTATTGGTTGAATCGTTTAAGCCTTCAACTTTAAAGTTAGGTTTCGGTCGTTAGTACTTTCAGGATTTTGTTTTCCAGAAAAACGCCCTCAGTGTTTAAATGTATGATATCTTTAATAGGTCTTTCAAGACATGACAGATAATAGTAGAATACATCATCTAGAAAGTCTTGGGGTGGCTTTTGCAGGGCAAGCGTGTTGTTTCCTTGGATGTCATGGTTATTGTGAAGTTAAGTGGATTTGTACACCATCTAGGATACTCTGGTATACTTTTTCAAAATAAAACTCGGACTATGAAGCCAGTGCAGATGATACCTTCAAAATAAGGAGATATTCCATGTAAGATGGCCTTTCCACAATGTCCCTGCGAGCATTTGAAATAGTGGATGTATGTATTAACCAGGAACAAGATAATCGACTTCATTGTTGTTAAGCAACTTTTTTGTGGTTTTTAGTTCATGGATTGAGTTGCACCATATTTTTGCAAGATGATATAGTGTTTAGAGATAGATACAGGGTCACTCTATCTTGACATGGGTTCAAGAAAATCATTACAAGAGATGCCTTTTTCCTTTCATGCTGATGGTTCTATAGGGTCTGCGTTTTAAAGGACTTCTTGGCAGGATCATACTTACCTTTCGAAAATAGATACTACAATGGGAGATGTTTGAAACTTAAGTTATACATAGCAAAATTTTTTATCCTGTAGTCTCCTGCGATATGAAGTTGAAGACAACATATCTACATGCACAGAGACATAATATACCTCCAGCTGATACTACATTCACGTCTGAAAAGAGAGGAAAATTATAGTGAGTTCATCTGCTGCAGTCTGTACAAATAAGCTTTCTAAAGATTCTGGATTTTATTTTTCTGGAGGTTTGTCTCTTGTTTCATGGATTTGGGATTGTGGTATTTGACATGATGGATAGATACTTGATTTTTCCACTTTCACTGGATCTTCTCAGAAGAATTTGTTCTTTAAGATAAAAGCTGGCCCACAATATTATCCATGTCCATGGATAAAAAGAATTGAATATTTATAGTTTGGTAGTTGTTCATGAAAATGTTAATTTGTTGTATTTGATTACTTCTAGACTAGACTTAGCTTAGGAGAGTGTTGGTCTGCATATACCTTTATGCTCACTTATTTTTGTTATGACGAGGGCCTGTTGGCCCAATTTTTCTAGCGCCTGTAAAAACCCTTCCATTTAAATCCTCAAGCCTATCTTGCAAGTGAAAGCAAATCCTAGTGACTCCCTCTAATATAGCTGTGGCTTAATACTCATCCCAAATTCTACATTTTGTGTTCTTTAATTATTGAATGAACGTAAATATCTTCAATAAAGCTAGCTATAAATCTCTTTCTCTAATGAAGTCCAAGAATATACGGTATAACCTGGAAACTCTGGATTGTCTTTAGCTACTCCACATCATGCTTCTTTCCACCTTCAGCTTGCACATAGTAATACAAAGCAACATGTTTAAGTTAATTTTGTGTATGTTTGGCACTTTGTAAGGAGAAATTCATACCATGCCCTGGACCCATTTTTTAATCTCTTGCTGCTGATCTTTGGCTCCTGTACCTCCTACTGCCTCTTGTTTTTTGAGTGGGTGTTGCTTTTCGCAATATTGAGTTACTTCAAATATAATGTGCATGTTTGGGAATATTATAAGTTTCTTATAATTTTAAGTCAAAGTCAAAACATTAATTTTAACAACACATTTACCCACTTATTACCCATACATTTAGTGGGACCCATTACTGTTCAGTATAATGTCATTATAATTTCTCAACAAGCACGATGTTCCAAGATAATTTTAAGAATTGTCTTTCTCGCACATTCCATATATATTAATGAGAATGATTGTTATTGCCTCGTCTCCTGAGGATCTTTGGCCAAATTTTCTTAAGGGGTTGCAGGATAAGTAACTGTAGTAGATCTTTTCCTGTTTCATCCGTTGTTCGATAATAGAAGTGCTTGCCCATATTGTAATGGCTTTGTTTAGGTTATTCATCAAGAATAGGAATGTATCCCTAGTACGGAATGTTCTTTTGCTCTTTTACAATAATTCATGTGGCCTTGTCTATGGAACTCCTGAAAAGTTGAGCAGTAGATCCTGTATCTGAAGTAGTGGAACAAACTGATGCTTTGGGAATAATGGTTATTAAAAATCCTAAAAACAGTAGGTCCCCAGTTTGAAAGAATTCCTGTCAATTATATGTGCTTTGGTTAACAAAATATTAATGAGGCCAAAAGAGGTGAATGAAAGATTAATATTACTCCCTAGCAAAAGAAGTTAATAAATTCTTCAAACATTGTTGTAAGGTCAAAGGTTTGCTTATGGTTTTTCCTAATTCCACTAGAATATATTAAATCCATTTATGTGTTCCTTTTTGATTATATTTCTCTCCAGAAATGTTTGATACAGTTTTAGTCTTTACTTTATTCTCTTGCAGCAAGTCGCACGTTTTAGAAGAGATCTTAACTATTGATATAAAACCAGGCTGGAAAAAGGGCACAAAAATAACTTTCCCCGAGAAGGGCAATGAAGAACCTGGTGTGATTCCTGCAGATATTATCTTTGTAGTAGATGAAAAGCCTCATCCTGTATATACGAGGGATGGTAACAATTTGGTGGTGAAGCAGGAGGTATCACTTCTTGAATCTCTTACAGGAAAAAAGTTTGAACTGGTGACACTAGATGGAAGGAATATCACGATCCCCGTACTAGAGATTATCAAACCTGGACATGAGGTAGTTGTCCCCAGTGAAGGAATGCCAATTTCCAAAGAACCTAGGAAGAAGGGGAATCTAAAGATCCAAATTGACGTCCGGTACCCAACACGGCTCACTGAAACGCAGAAACATGAACTGCGGAGAGTTTTGGGAGGGAGCTCGTGATAACGTCTTGCAAGTTTTAGGCTTTACAACATTAGCAAAGGTAGATAATGCAGGTTTGGTTGTAAATATGGTGCATGCTGGCCATTGAAATATGTGAATAGTAGAATGCGTTCTTAATACCAAAGGATTGTCGATTTTTGGTCTTTTTGACAAAGTTCAAATGCCTCTTTCTGAAAAAAGTGGTTATTAGGTTATATAATATATGCAAGGTTTTGTGAGATGTAATACTCCTACTGATTGATAGTAGACCCTACTGTTGCTGGAGATTTTTGTCCATTATATTTTTTAAGTTTTACCTGAGCTCGTTGAGTTAATTTTTGCCTGCCAAAAATTGTGGGAGGAGAATTCAGAAAGAGCTAATTTATGTTGCAGAGGGAATGAATTTTGTAAAAGTAAATTTTTTTGGAGAATGTGTTGTTAAAAAATTAGAAAAAGTTACGTATTTGTGTAAAATTACTTTATTGAAAGAATGTATAGTAGAAAATGAGTTTAAAAAAAAATGAATTTTTGGAAAATGAGGCTCGGGCTCATTCTATTTGTTTGGTTAAGATAAGGAACCTGCATTGTTTTTTCCCATTAAATAAATAATAAAAATGAAGTAGCTTGTTATTTACTCATTTTCTTCCAAGTCTTCGGGATGAAAGTGGAACAGGTTGGAGTTGAGGTAACCTGCATTTCCCGCCCCGGCATTTCCCGCCCCGTTACCCGTTTAAGACGGCTCGTTTAATTTTTTTATACAATTCAATATTTAATAATTCATTTTATTGTCCATGAGACAATAATATATTCATTAATTTTTAAATTAATTTAGTTATTTTTAAAAGTTAAATTATTTAAATATATTTGGTAAACTAAAGCTTTTATCATTTGTCATATTTTTAAGATAATTTTAGTTGTCGTCGTCTATTAAAACAAATGCAATTCTGTGGAGTTTTTCATTACAAGTATTGAATTCTTTAAAAAGAATAATAAAAAAAAATAAAGAAAGGGTGATGCCCTTGTTAACTGTACCCGCCCTATCCCCTTATCCGAATACAAGATTTAGCGGGTAATTTTTGCCTCGTTTGGAATTGGGGCCTCGCGGGTATCGAGTTTGACTCTTTTTTTTTTTAGCCCGAAGACCCTTCATTTGCATATCATTAATTGAATTCATGTTCACGAACCCATTTCTTTCATGCAAAGGATAAGTGTCCTTCTATGCCTCCAACTCGTATTTCTGCCTGAATTGTACTCAAAAATATTATTGAAGCATAGATGAAAAAAAGGTTAATTATAGGTAAAATAATTGTAGACGTTAGTACGTTAGATTCGATGGATTGTATTTGTCTACAATCCTAATACATGGCAAAAAAGGGAAAAAAAAAAAAAACATGAAGAAGAAAAATATCAATATATATTTAATATCAAAGTCTAACTATTATAATGCACAAGTCATTTATATATGGTTTAAACTAGCCTAATTTAAGTAGAAAAATATTGAAAAATCTATTAAATAAAATCTAATTACATTTCCTAAAATAAGTAAATAATTTGAAAAGTGAATAAGTAATAAAATAATAGAAAATCTATGGAGCAAGTCAATAATTAAATTTTCTAAAATAATTATCTAATTTGAAAAGTAAATTAAATAATATAACTATTAGATTCTCATCATTTCTACCCTACTGAGAGAATTCTACTCCAACGAGATAGATTGCAACTGCATTCTTCACAAGGGGTGATCTTTGGTCTTGACCATGTATCGGTATTGAATTCTTGACAAAAACATAAGGCTAAACTCATTTCAAAAGATATGACCTTTTTCTTTGATTAAGTACCGACAACAAACTTCGAAAAGTAGCATATGGCGCAATTCATCCACAAAAATATCAATTGGAATCACATAATGAGAGCACAAGAGACTAGCACAATAGACTGAACTAAATAAACAAATAGTTATTGATTGTATGAGCGTGACTTGATAAGAAAACAATTCTATTATTTAACGAAAACAAAACTTTCATTCAAGTGGAATATTTTCATTTGAGCGATTCAAAAACTTCTTCTTAATGTGTTTTAGGAAATCATGCCAATAAATACTCAACTTGATTAAATGCTTAAGCAAGCATCCTTTTAGCTCGTTCTTCTCTGTGCCATCGTGCTGTACTATCATCCTGGATGTGGTTTAAAAAATAATAATAATAGAAAAAAAAAAATAAATAAATAATAAAAAAAAAATATATATATATATATATTTTTTAACATTATTCCAGGTAGACACTACAGTCTTGTCCTCTTCTTAGTCCTAAGGCCAATCTAAGGTAATTGTTCCTATTTCTTGTTTACAAATACCAGAAATATGGAGTGCCCTTATTATGAGTTATAGTTCTCTTTCCCTTTAGGTATAGTCTGCTGGATAGAGTCATCGTCATGTAAAGGCTCTCTAATTGCAGCTATATTTCTATAGCAGTTTTCATCTTGGTCACATCTCTCGGCTGTTTGTCATTGATACTTAAAATTGTTTTTCGCCAGCCATCTTCGAGATTTCTTGTTGCTCATCATGATGGTATGTTTCAAGCATCTAAGCCTCTCATTTGAGGACTTCTACTAGACAAAAAATTTGCAGAAAGGGCTAGCATATTCGTCTTTGATGAAGAGAGGTCACTCTAGCCATCAAAACTTTCTACTTCGTAGTTTGCAGTGGAGGTAGCCGTTTCTGAATTAAAAAACTTTTTTGATCCTGGTATTTCAAATAATATCAAAAGCAGCTTCAACCTTAAACACTCTGATATCAATGTCATAAATCTTGCACCGGCAGCCTTAAAAAGTGAAGGAAGAAATGAATGAGTGCGGAAGAATCAATCAAGAACACACCTCGGTTTGATTCACAACCTGTGAATCTACACACAGCTACAAGAGAAACCTCAATCCACTCTGAAGAAATGTTTGATTACAAATACAAGTTGACAAAAGGAAAGAAAACCATAAGCAAACGCTCTAATGGTATTACAAAAAGAAAAAAACCAGACCAGATTCCGACTGAATGCCAACTCAAATATCTAGTCTGTTTTACGTCGAGAATCTACAATATGCAGAGTACAAACATACAGAATATAGAGATTAGAAAAACTTAAAAGCACCATACACCTGGAGGAAACGAAAACTCACATGTTGGAACAATAGGATAGAAGAATCAGGTGCCAGGGGTTCAGGGACGCGCTACATTGAGGCACCAATAGCATGAATTACAGTGAATTACGCTGATCGTAGGTCCTAATTGCAGTTCTTGGCCTACCAAAGTTCTCCTTTGCTTGGTTGTCATCTAATGGATAGGATTCCCAGACACCATCCCTCCAATAAGTGGAAAATACTTGAGGAATGTGTGCAATTTTATGGTAATCACCATGCAGCTTCACAATAAATTCACCTGGCATATCGAAAAATTCAAGAACTTTCATATTGATAAGGTGTTCAATTCCAGTTGGAACGCTTACTAGAAAGTTGCATCGCTGAAGAATTAACTTTTCCAAATGAGGCATTGCTCCATCCTCAACTATTACCTCTCTTAGAGGTTCCAACTTGTCAAGATCTAACAGTTTAAGCCTTTGAAACTTTCCTGCCTTGAAACGCAGTTCTTCTCCAACATAGCCCACAAGAAACTCCAGATGGACTAAGTTTGGCAAGTCTTGGAGATACTTGAGTGGGTCGTCCCTTAATCGACTCCACTTGAAATAAACTTTAACCAAGCTCCTGAGAGATTGTATCCAGTGTGGAAATTTTTCCAAACGCCCCGTTAAATAGAGCCGCTGCACGGACAAAGGGGGAGAAGACATTTGATGCAGATCAAGAATCTCATCCTCTGCTGTTGTAGATATGCTTAATGCGCGAAGATTTTGGAGGTTTTCAATGGAAGAACAGAGGGCCATTCCATCATCTGTTCTCAATTTGAGTATGCAAAGCCTTCTCAGTTCCTTCATCTTCCCTAGCTCTTTTAATATGCCAGTGCCAGGGGACACATCAACAAATGAGAGTTGGTGTAAGGATGTTAGAGCTCCCATTCCCTTTGGTGGCTTGAAACCTAGTTTAAAATCAAAAGGAAGGTACGAGTATTCTACAGAATGATATACAATGATATGCCTCAGATTTTGAAGTTCTAAGATCTCTCTGGGTAGCTCTGTGACAAGAGAGTGCTTAAGATCTAACGTCTCTAGAATTCGAAGATTTCTGATTGATCTTGGAAGCGATTTAATCTTTGTATGTCTCAACCTTAGATACTTCAAATGAAGGAGTTTGGTGATTGGCTTTGGGAATGATTCTAAAGGGGATCCCGACATATCCAAAACTTTGAGCATTCTAGAGCCATTGAGCAGTTCATGCATCGACGACATGGATTCCGAGTCAGTATCACTGAATGCAATTAAAGAACGAAGTTGAGCACCACACCTTTGAGGTTGAGTTGTAGCCCAAGAACCATGGATTGATAAGCGACGAAGTTTGTGGATCCAATCTCTGGTTTGCTCGTTTGCTGTCATCGCGAAACTTTGGTCTCTTGATTTCGATACAAGCATCTCCCGGAGAAAGTCGTGGATGCGGCAATGTTTTACACTTCCATCGTCGTTAGACCTTACCATAAGGATCATGTTTCTATTGACAAGCTCATTTAGGTAGCCTTCTGCAACTTCTTCCAGCGTTCTTCCTTCTTTAGGTTTCACAAAACCTTCCATTATCCACTGCCGAATCAAGGAATTCCGGATTATCAAATGATCCTCTGGATATATGCTTAAGTATAAGAAACAAGATTTTAGATAATAAGGCAAATCCTTGAAGCTAAGCAACAAGATCAGTCTCAAACTCTCTAGCGTGTCGTTGCCTTCCAATTCTGCTCCAAGACTGTTATTAAGCATCACCCAATCATCATATCTGTCGCTCTTCGTAGCCAAAACCCCACTGATAGACATGATAGCAAGCGGCAGGCCCGCACACCTCTTTAAGATTTTGTGAGAAATTTCTGTCAAATATGGAGGGCAAGAGCTCAATCGAAATGTCATTTGACAAAACAGGGTCCATGATTCCTCTTGACTAAGGGGATTCAACATATATACATTCTCAACAGTTCCCATACTAGCATGGGAAGCTACAGAAGTAAGACGCGTTGTTATAATGACACGACTTCTATTCGAGTTGTTAGGCAACACATATTTAACGGCATTCCACGCTTGAATGCTCCAGACATCATCAAACACAAGTACATACCTCCTTCCCTGCAAGAATTGTTTAATGACTTCCTTCAGCTTATTACTGTTCATAGTGTTAATTCCTTGAGGGACTGCTTGCTTGATTTCATCAAAGTGTTGCTGTATTGTGTCCTTGAGGAGCTCGTCGATCTTGAATAACTGAGAGACGGTTATCCAAGCGTGGCTTTGGAAGTTCCTCTTCACTGCTGGGTCGTCGTAAACTTTCTTGACAAGGGTTGTTTTCCCCAAACCTCCCATTCCAGCCACTGAAATCACACCGAAACTCGAACCACCCTCCATGAGCAATCCCATCAGCTCGTTTTTCCGGCTCTCGATGCCTACAAGCTCAGATTCTTCCACTAAAAGCGCATCTCCTCTCCGATCATATGCCAGGCTGTTGACAGCAACTGGATTCATACGTTGCTGATTAAAGGTATTATTGAACTTGTATCGATATCTCTGATGTCCTTCTGCTATGCCCCTCACCCGATATCTAATGTTCTCAATTTCAGAAGCAATCCCATTATTGAACCTTAATTTCGAAATCCAGTCGAATAACTTGTAAACATAAACATTGGCCATGGAATCCTGACAACTCCGTTTCAAGTGGAAGAATACAAATTTGTCAAGAACATCTTCCGTATCATATGCGACGTCTCGTACTTGCTTAACCCAAACTTTGAGCTCCATGTCAGTATCCTCCATTGCATCAGCAACTCTGAGAAACGCTGTCATCCGTTCCAATTCATCTTTAATGTTTTCTATTCCCTCCTTCACTCCCTTGAGCTCTCTCACCTTTTGTTCCCATATGATTGTAAGCCTGTCTAGAAGATATGTAACCGCACATTCTGCCATTTTCTACTTTTTCAAGTTTACAAGTTACAATGGACAAGATAAAGTTGTAATCAAGAATGCTCATGAGTTCGTCGATTTTATAATAATTTCGTCATCGAAATTTTTAGTCTTCGCAAGTCTTTTTGTATCGAAAGTTAATGCAAGTTAGGTAACTGAAAAATTAATAAAGAACGACTCTAGTCCACTCGATGTGACTATACGAGTGTGGTAAATTAAATAAAGACAAACATGTATCTAGTCAGCCATTGGCTTTATCCATGAACCTCAAAGGTAAGGATTTAAGAATATTCTCTAATATCCCAGCTTCAAAAGGGACATTTTAACGATGAAGTTAAGAATACTACATTGACCTTTGACAATTTGATGGGTTGTAACAATATACATCACTCGTAAAAGCACTTTTGGTACCCTTCCCTTATAAGCCAGTTTTAGGGGGTGAATTTTACCAAAAAAATATAAAATATTATTTCTTTAAACTAAATAATTTATTTATTCTTAATTTTGTTCAACCAATAAATTATTTTTAATTAAAAGCATAGAAAAACAAGCACTAACATACAAAAAAGAGGTAGATAATCAGCTAAGCTTGACGTGACTAATAAATCCATACTCCAATCATGTCCACGCGTAAGTTTCATGCACACTTGGACAAACCGTTACAAGCACATGTGTCTAATTCTCTTTCCTCATCCTGCGTAATCTCATTCGGTGGAATATCTATAGCCTCTAATTGATTGACTGAGTTGCTTTCTTCGATTCTTCCGCAACTTTTATAACTTTGCCGTAAGGAGCATAATTGCTTGCAAAGAAAGTGAATGTATCAAGTTGATGGCTCCTAGAGTAACAATGATGTAATAGTAGTAATTGGGCCTGTTCTTGTTAAGATCATGACCACCAAGCCATGCTGATTTTCTGTGTTGTCCAGTTAACAGTGTGGATCACATTGAGAACTTCAGTAGCTTGCAATTGACAGGCTGAGAAAAGGGATTGAACCCACAACGCTTCTCCTGCTTTCTGGCATTGGTTCTGTAACAAATTCCATGATAGCAACAGCAGAAAACGCTTCCACAAGGACGGATAAGATAAACTGATCAAGCACGAGAACTAGGACATGAACCTGGGAGGTGAATGAACCTTGCTTTCTAGTCAGTTCTGGGTACCTCTTTTTAACAACTTCAGCTACCACCCTGCAGAGGATTGACATAACAATCCGATTCTTGCCTTTTCAATATTTTCTTAGCGCTGGGGTTGTATATGCCTTAAAAAATGTATATCCAGATAGAGAGTGCAATCATCGATGTTATGGACAACCAAGCAGGTGGAATTTTGAAATGATTCCCAGCTGATCTGTTCATTTGAATTGCTTGCAGGACTGTGCTTTGCTGGTCCATGACTAGAAACAGTCAACCTCGGTTAGGGATATCACAAGGGCTATGAATAACAAATACTACCAACTGAAGAAGCTTCAAGCTAGGCTCTTCCTTTCTCGGTTTTTGTATTGAACTGATCAGCGCCAACTGCAATCCTTCCGAGTGCTGTATACAAGAAACCGAACTGCAATTTGTAGGGCTGTGTTCATGGAGATTACTCATCGCATTCTGGAGGCGGTCGAGGTATTCTTGATGTTAAAGTCATACCCCCAATGCCCTGACATTGGAAACTTGTATATATGATCATCCTGTAAAATCTTTACGCCGCTTGCGTATCATCCATTATTGACAAGTTTTATATGGCAGCTGGATAGCATTGGACACTACTCACGATGAAAAAGAAACTAAAATCTTGTTTATTATATTGTTCACTCCACTTCAATACTACTTACCAATCTTGCACTATATATGCTGTGTAAATTATATTTAAATCTATGTGTACGTATAGAACCATGTGTGGTATATGATCAGTATAAATAGAAATGAAAGGCATGAAAGCTAATTCATCTAAAAGATTAAAAAAAAAAAAAAAAAAACAAATAATCGTACCAAAAGTGAGCAAATGGTGCCAATGAGGAGAGTGATATATCTTCCAAGATACGCAGTGCCGACTGTGGCACCGGCCAACAATATAGTAATCGCGTTAACAAGAAGTACCATGGAATCTTGCACTGGTAGGTTTTCTGGTTCTAATATTTTGCAAGTTTTACATAAATCTTTTGCTAAGCCCCGATTATCCGATTTGTTGTCTCTGCCATGTTTGGCCATGCATCAAATACGAGAAATAACATTTGACCAATTGGATAATTTGTGATCAATATAACCTAAAAAATGTTATTGTGACTCACAATTTACTAAATTGTGATTAAGAAATAATTTTTGACCAATTAATTTGACAATTTGTAACCCTTAATAAGTCGTGACTTATAAAATTTATAATTTGCGAACGATAAATGAATTGTAATTTATAAACACTTTGATTTTGTGACCGACGAATAAATTGCGATTTATAAAAAAAATTTTATTTGTGATCGAGAAATAAATTATGACTATTAAAATTTTTGATTGTGATCGAGAAAATAATTTGACACCTATAATCAATTAATTCGAGAATTTGTGATCAAATTTTATGAAATTGTGTCCTTAATATATTTAATTAAAATAAATTTTAATAATATTTTATTTTTGAAATTTTAAACATTTTATCTTAAGTCCCTGTTTGAGCCATATTGGATTTTTCATTCTCATTCTTCTACTCATTTTCAACCACACATTTTTCAATAAAATAATATTTTTCATAATATCAATAAATTTTCTTTATTTTTTAACCACATATTCCCCATCGCATTACTTCAAAAAAATGCGTTCTCTCATTTTAATATGCACCAAACACACTCTAATTTTGAAATGAGTGATATTTAAACTCTTATTTATGAATTTTCCCCTTATTTAAATGTTCAACTTTTACATTGCAACTTTTTTTAATCCAAAATTTAAATTGGGTAAAAATGATAATCAACAAAAATAATCATTCCTCATATCAATCAAATTGAAGGCTAATATTACTCCACCAAATAGGCCCACTACACCTCAACCAACCCACCTAAAATCCCCCCAAATCATACCCAAAATCCCCTATTGACATATTCTTCATCACAGCAAAATTTAAGAAAACCTCAAAATCGATTCCAAGAAATCATCTTTCATTTCAAGATCGTCTTCTACATATCTTCTACTATGACTTTTCCATATTTTCTGTCAGGAAATCCATTCTCCAAACCTATAAATTCGGAACATAAGATGACATCATGTATTAAACCTTAGTGAACCAAGGGCCGTAACAAGTTACCTATATCTATTGAATACAGAACTCTCGAGCAGAAATCAATAGGGAATTGGATAAAGATAATGAAGCCATATAGAAATTACTAGAAAATGTACCGGAACACAATTTTTCTGAGCCTTAGAGATTGATGTTGTTGTTTGGGCTGCCTCTCTATTTTGTGGTTTGGGCCTCTCTTTTGTTTATGGACTTGGCTGTGTTTGGATCACCTATTTGCTTTGTTTAAATTGTGTAATCTTGGCCGTTCACCTGGCATGTCTTGGACCGTTGGATCAGATAGTTTAAGGGTAGTTTTTATAACCCCTTTCTCTCCGGATTCTTCGATAGGAACGTTGCTATTCTAGGGTTTTCTTCGAGTGTTTTTTCTCTGTGTTCATCTTCTTGAGATCTTCTGTTTTTTATCTCTGTAAATGTTTTAGTGATATTAATAGTGTATTTTGTATACACTGAGTGATTGTGAGGAGAGATTTTGTATAGAGAGGCTAGAGAAAACATTTTCTTCATACATTTGTACTGTTCTTTGTAATTCTTAGTGGATTCGAGCGTAAAAATTATGTGTGTTCTTCGTTTCTGCATTTCATTTTTCTGATTTTTCGGTTTTTATTGCGAACTTTTGATTCTGTGACCAACATATGTTATTCTACATTTAAGATCGTTTTGAATTTGAATTTGCACATTTCCAGCATATTCAATTAATTTCATCATTTTTTATTGTCATTCAAGATTATAGTTACAAATGAATAGGGAAAGTTTTACGATACAATACTTTTGGTAATTTTATCGGGTTATGTAGTAATTTCTGTATATAATTTAGTAATATAATAGAAATTGAATTTTTTTATATCTGTAAGGTATATATGATTTTTTTCCATGGTTCAAATCCCAAGTCCCCTCGTGTCATTTTTTTTCTTTTAAGAAATTTGTGCAATCAGTCCGTCTCTAGCAAATCATCCAAACCTTTTAAAAATGACTTTTTATTTTCCAACATTTACTCCCATTTGAATATTTTATTTTTTTATATTAGTTAACACGTAACTTAATCATTTTGGACCTAAACATTTCCTTCATTTTCAATTTCGAAATCTAGAAAAAGAATTACTCAATCATTTTTATGCACGAATACCATAAAAATATAATTGAATGTAGGTTCATTTGCGATGAAAATTGAACGTCTTCACTTTACACACATTTAATACATTTTTTCATTCTATGTTGAGAATGAGATTTTTAAATTTTGTTTACTCTTCGATGTGTAGTAGGCATTGCCCGCGTACAAGTTAAAACACTTGGCTTTTGCCTCGAACATTAGAGCTACTAAATCCTAAATGTAACTTGTAGAAATGATCAAAATGTTGTCTAACTCATAAAAAATAGTTTTTCTGTTGTTTAATATATATCCATAAACCTTATGAATAAAAATATTTTGAATACATACTACGGTTTGGGGAAATCAACTTTTAATATATTTTTTGTTGTTTCCATATTTCTCTTTCATTTTTCCATTGAACGTTAGATTCATGATTATAAAATTAATATTTTTTTTTCTTCCAATTATATTTGTTTTATAAAAATTCTTATAACATTTTTTTTCATCCAATTTTTTATAAAGAATATTAATTTGTAATAAGATTTTAAAAATACTAATATATAATTAAATTTAAATATATTGATTTATTGTTAAACTCTTTAAAGGTATAATATATTGATAAAAGAAAGTTAGATTCATGATTGTAAAATTAATATTGTTTTTCTACCGATTATATTGATTAAAAAAAATTAATTTCCCTTTAATGAACAATTTTTATGGATAAAAAAGTCGAATGAACACTAAAAGATCCAAAATTTTAACATTTTTCAAGTGAAAAATTATTCTAATCAAACATAATTAATTAACAAGTTCTAGACAATTATTTTCCCTGAAATCCGTTTTATTTCCACCAATTTTCTATTCTTGCAATCAAACGGATCCTACATCAAAACCAACAACTTATTTTAATCCACAATTTATGATATTCACAACTATTCAACCATACATCTTATCATTTTTTTTAAATCAAAATTTACTATAAATCTAATTTAATCTTCATCAAATAGGGGCTAAAAGTCTTAATTAAATAAATCCCCTTAGGCCTGAAAATCTCAGGTACGGCCTGTATTTGATACCTAATTTGTCATCAAAATAATAAATTTAACGTAATATAATCTATTCTCAATATATTAGTATATCTCATATATCAAGATCAATATCTAATTAGTATGCAACCAATCGTCATTGATGCTTGTTACTTAGCTGGCGATTATTCCTATGTGGGAACTTTGTCTTTTAACATTATCATATCTGGGGCAAATCATAAAAAAATTATCATGCTGATGCAGAATAGTTTCGTCCTGGTGTTCACAATCTGGAAAGAATAATCTCTCGAGTATCTTGGAAGCAGCATAATGTAGAATTGTTTTGTCCTGTGTTCGCAATTCGGAAAGAATAATCTCTCAGATATCTTTCAAGCAGCGTGTATATATATAGGTGTGAATAGCATAAGACCATACTAACTGAAAAAGATGGAAGTGATGTTTAGCATATGGATATTAGGAATCGCACCCTTAATAGGGTTGTTGTGGTGGTGGTGGAATGATATTTGGTATGCAGTGCCGGTGCTCGGCCAGTGGCACAAAGCTTCCTCCAGGCTACATGGGAATTCCATTTCTTGGAGAATTGCTCTCATTTCTGTGGTATTTCAAGATTGCTCGCCACCCTGATGTCTACATCAATTCTAAACGTCGCAAGTAAGAATTTCTTATGTTAAACCACCTCATTCGAAAGCTCAATCTGTTATAATTCTTTTTTTTTTTTGTGTGTGTGTCTTTGACATATTCGTATTTTGACAGGATTCAATTCTAAGAAAGGTTTTATGAATAGGCAGATTCGCTCTAACACCATGTCAACCACCTCATTTAAAAGCTTCAAGGCGTTAAAAATTATAGAGAACAAATTATTTATTTAAATTCTTTCTTCAACCTCTTCGATTAAGATTTGAAGAATGATTGTGCAAAATAATTGAATGCATTGATGGTTCAGAGAATAAATCAAAATGTTGTACTGTTCTTTTTTGGATGAATAGGTATGGTGATGGAGTAGGACTGTACAGAACACACCTCTTTGGTTCACCATCCATCATAGTGTACACTCCATCGGCTAACAAATTTGTATTCCAAGATGCTAATAATTTTTCCTCGGGATGGCCAAGTGAAATTGTGGGAACAACTTCCCTTGTAGCAGTGGATGGAGATTCACATATTAGGGTTAGAAGCTTTGTAGTAAAGGCCATCAATCGACCTGACTCTCTCCGAAGGATCACTCTTGCTATCCAACCCCGAGTAACCGCTGCCCTCCAGTCGTGGGTTAAGAAAGGTAGAGTTACAATGTTTAAGGAAGCCAAGAAGGTATAAATCATCTGTTTAGTTCAAGAAATCGAATTATTTTTCTTTTTCACAAAAAAAGTAAGGGGTTGTTTTATTTGTCTTTCAGTTTTGTGTTTTGAATGTCCATTTTGAGATTGTTGAAAATGTGTTCTTTTTGACATTTTGAAAAATTGTTTTGAAAACACCAAAAACAAGTTTTGAAAATTTTGACTTGATTATAACTGAAAACACTAAAAATGACAAATTTGTCGTTTTGTTGATCACTCTTGCTATCCAACCCCGATTAACCGCTGCCCTCCAGTCGTGGGTTAAGAAAGGTAGAGTTACCATGTTTAAGGAAGCCAAGAAGGTATAAATCATCTGTTTAGTTCAAGAAATCGAATTATTTTTCTTTTTCACAAAAAAATTAAGGGGTTATTCTATTTGTCTTTCAGTTTTGTGTTTTTAATTCATTTTGGATTTTGTGTTTTGAATGTTCATTTTGAGATTATTAAAAATGTGTACTTTTTAGCATTTTGAAAAATTATTTTGAAAACACTCAAAACGCGTTTTGAAAATTTTGATTTGATTATAACTGAAAATAACTTCTTTTCAAAAACGCGTTTTCGAAAATGGGAAAAAAAACGCGTTTTCACTTTTTTAGAAAATCAAAAACAGAAAATGACTCGAAAATGGTAAAGAAAACATGCCATAAATGTTCAAAAAGCTATAAGAGCCTAAATAACGTCAAGAAGTGTGTATGAAGACAAATGAACACACGAGCAACCTTTTGACTTTCTATTGATTCGTAAGAATACTATAAAATAAAATTTGGAAAAATCTCAACATCGCTAAGCCATTACTTATTTATTTCTTAATTGCAGGTAACATTTGAAAATATTGGCAAGTATTTTGCCAGCTTTGAGCCTGGCCCTGTTTTGGATAACCTTGATGTATTATTTAAGGGTTTGATTTATGGATTTAGAGTTTCTCCCATCAATTTACGGGGAACTACATTCCATCATGCACTACAGGTACTCTCGCAACTTATCTGTTTCATTCAAGACCAATTTGTTCAATTGTTTCTCACAATTTTCACTCTTTTACCACAAGCTTAAGACTTCTACTTATACTCGTATCTGGTATTTTCTATTT
>CAIGRP010062741.1:0-49890 GCA_903798385.1 Fraxinus cuspidata | reverse complement strand
TCGACAGTTTGATGTCTACTGCCGTCACTTAGGTTTTTGTTCAGAACTCTATTATAGGGGGTATTAGTCTTTCAAACATCTTTCAAGCTTTCTAGTGTTCGCCCCCTGCACTAGCCATTGTAATTTACTACTTTCAGCAATTGTAATTTCTAGTTTCAAGCAATCAATGATCAAGTTGTTTCCAATGTCTTTCAATTTCATGTTGCAGGTTTTTTACAAATTGTGATCAAATTTTACTTTCGTCCCGAAACGACCGTAGGCGGAAGGTAGTCTAGCTGTGTCAAGAAGAAAGGCAAACCGTGAAACTTGGCCTCACACGACCTAACCAAATCGAGCCTCTAAAGGTATTCTTTTTACTGTCAAGTAATCATGTAAATGAATAATTATCATTTTCATTGTATTGATAGTATTTGTTTTGCTTAAGATTAAGATAGTCTTCAGAGTTCATCTGGATCTATGCTGAGATCAATGGCTTCCTGGAGTAAACCGACTAAGATTTAATGGGTTTATCTTTGTTCACGCGAATGCAGAGTATCGAGTTTTCGAATCTTGATTGGTTCTTTGAATTAGAGTTTGTATGTGATGTTTATATTATTTGGTTCCTAAATGTCCATTAATACAGAGGGGATTTGATGATACGGAGTGATATTTTTAACGTTTCACTGATTTTTTGTAGATACATTCTGAAAGAAGTCAAATATGTCTGCTGCGTTCTTCTTTAAAATTTATTATCATTTTTCTTGGAGGTATTTGTGTCTTGAATGTTCCTAGTTTCAATCACTTTGTACATTCTCAAGAACGAATTATCTTGGTTTTTTTTGTGTGTGTGTGTAGCTTTCTCTGTGAGTTTAATTTTGGGGGGATTAGCGGTTGCCGCATCACTAAATTTGTCCTGTATTATTGAATGATTGTATTATTGAATGATTGAAGATCTCATTTGCGGCAAAAGAGATTGATTTGTTAGAATGGAAAGGAGACATACTTGCAGTAGGCATAACAGAGACGGACATGACCAAGGACGAGAATTCAAAGTTCAAGAATTTAATCCTGCAAAAGCTAGATTCCCAATTAGGTGGTTTGTTGTCTGAAGCATCAGAGGAGGAGGATTTTACTGGAAAGGCTGGACAGTCAACAGTTCTTAGGCTTCCCAATCTTGGTTTGAAAAGGGTATGTCTAATTGGTCTTGGATCAGCGACATCAGCAACTGCTGCATATCGCAGTCTTGGTGAGGCTGTTTCTGTGGCAGCTAAGTCTGCTCAGGCAGTAATGTTGCCATCACACCTGCTTCTTCTGGAGAGCTCACTACAGAATCAAAGCTAAGCTTAACTTCAGCCATAGCTACTGGTACTTTTTCTAGATTACTTCTCTTTCGTTTGACCTGCAACGTCAGTTTGTTGCTACTTCATTAAATTAATTTTAGGGGAATGTTTCAAATGCCAAAGGAGCTTTATTGGGGACTTACGAAGACAACAGATTCAAGTCAGAGTTGAAGAAACAGGGTCTCAAATCAGTGGATATTCTTGGTCTTGGCACTGGACCTGAAATTGAAAAGAAACTCAAATATGCAGAAAAGGTTTGTTCTGGGATAATTTTTGGAAAAGAGCTAGTAAATGCACCTGCTAATGTACTCACCCCTGGTTAGTTATCTTTCTTATCATCCTATTTCTTTTTTTGATCACTTTACGTTGCTTATGAAAGAGTAATTATTGTGGAAAGTTGTTTGTGTATAAAATATGCCTTGTTAATTTAGTTAATTGGATATGTCAGGAGTACTAGCAGAAGAGGCCAAACGGATTACTTCTGAGCACAGTGATGTTCTTTCTGCTACAATCTTGAATGTAGAGCAGTGCAAAGAATTAAAAATGGGGTCTTATCTCGGTGTTGCAGCAGCATCTGCTAATCCTCCGCATTTTATCCACTTATGTTACAGGCCTCCAGGGGGAGCAGTCAAAATCAAGCTGGCCTTAGTAGGAAAGGGGTCGACGTTTGACAGGTGAATAAATATGTATTATAAAATTTACTTACATTTTAAGGTATTCCTTCTGAAATCTGGTTGAAATGAAATATTTTCGTTGTGTTTCATGGGGGTCCTCAGTAGTGCAAAGTCTTCTGAAATTTTCCTCTTTTATGTTCCAGTGGTGGCTACAATATCAAGACAGGACCAAGTTGTTCCATTGAGCTCATGAAATTTGACATGGGAGGTTCAGCAGCCGTATTGGGTGCAGCAAAGGCTCTTGGTCAAATCAAGCCTGCTGGAGTAGAGGTGACTTTTCTTTTTCTTGTTATTGTTTCAAGGACAATGTGCTGGTTTATGGACTTGATTCATTTTCACGTTTATGTTCGCCTTATTCTCGTTTCATCCTGCTATACTGTTAGTTAAAATATCTATTAATCATGTCTCAGTTAACACATTTAGAAATTGATTGGAAAAACCTGATAATAAGTGATATTTATGCAGGTTCATTTCATTGTTGCTGCTTGTGAAAATATGATAAGTGGAACAGGTATGAGGCCCGGAGATATTATTACAGCATCAAATGGAAAGACAATTGAGGTAATTTCTTCATTTTGCTCTAGGACAAACCTGTGTCGTTAATTCTTAGTTAATTTTGTGAATATTTTCTTTTGAATGTTCATACTCTCAATTGCAAAAGGTAAAACTTTTCGCTTAATTTTTCTCTTTAATATATTATGCTACACAATAATTATTCTCACAACTCATATTAAATGATCTGTAATGAGTCTGGATGATATGAGGTTTGGATTTTCTCCATATTTTTTTAGAACATTCATTTTATTGATAAAAATAAAAATATTTCTTGTCGGTTGTTGGTATACAGTTTTTTATCCTCACAACTGAAATTAGGCGTATCTACACAATGAATCTGGATATGGTTAACATGCAGATAGAATTTTAAGTTTTAATATTCAGTTTCATATTGTTTAACAAACCTGTCATCTGGCAGAAGCTCTTACGTGTTACTCAGTCAATGTCTGCTTTGCACATAAATCTCTATGCTCTTACTTATTTTTTAAAGCACACTACTTTGTGTTTCTCATTTACAATTCCTCTTGTTCATGAAATTTCCACCGGGTAGAATGGACAAAAGATAGAAAGTTAGGATCTCTTTACTCCATTTATAATTGTCCTTGCAGTTATAAGGATTCTTTTAACCACACTGAATTGCTTGTATATGATGCTTTTTTCTGACCCAAGTGTTGGGATGTGTATGCAATAAATCTTTTAACCAATTGCTTGAGAAGATTTTTACATCTGCATTTGGCATTTAAATACGTAGGAATAGTTCATTGTGCATGTTAACACTTTATGTTATGAAGAATTATGTTACCCCATTGTATCGATGAAAAATGTTTGAAAAAGATGCTTTTTTTCCGTTTGGATATCTCAAGTTTGAAGTTTAATGAATTTGCACTAGCACCTGTCTTTAATACATTTCTAGAATTCAACCTGAGCTTGTTATGCTACTCTGTAGTTTTCCAGATTCCAGTGTTAAGTTCTGTTATAACCTGTCTTCTTTAGTAGTTTGGCATTGTATCTCCAATTAACTGCAGAATGACGTGCTAGACAGAAGTTGCTTTATTGTTGTACATGGCATGGTTTTAATTGCACGTATATCTGATAATTAAAAAGTTCACTTAGACTAAAATCTTCTTTTAAATGAACAAATTTCAAAATAAATAATTCTATTTGTGGTATAAGTTGGAAATAACTAAGTACTTACTTTGTCACTAAGGTAAGACTTACTTCCAAAAAGTAACCTTTTTTTACTTGAAAGAAAAAAGTAGGTTATTCAAACATGTTTAAAGGCTAAATGTTACTTTTACTTTCTTTTTAAGCTTAGCCAACGTGCTTTTTGTCTTCCGTAAGGTACTTTGACTCTCACGTTAGTTCTTTAACTATGTCAATACCTTACTCAACAAATAAGTTTAAAAGACTCAAAACTTTGATCTTCAAATACGTTTCACTATCGCTCCACCCCATAATAACTGTTGCAATTTCCTGAGAAGGTTGTCCCATTAGGTCTTGCCTTTCTTTTCATTTAGAGCGAGCTTTCCTCTTATATTCAAACAACAATTTTTAAATTCATGGGACCCACTTAAGTTCAAGATATACTTAAAACAATCAATTCAATCACCTACTTTCAGAAGCTTGGTCTGTCTCAACGTGCCTTCTGTTATATTTATGAGTGTTTCTCACTTGTTTAGTTACTGATTTTTTTTGCAATGATCATGCTTTAGGTAAACAATACTGACGCTGAAGGAAGACTTACACTTGCAGATGCTTTGGTATATGCTTGCAATCAAGGAGTGGAGAAGGTACACTTATATGCCTCTACTTTGCATCTCTTCGGAAAACACCATTTTTATGGGTTTTATTCTTTCATCAGTTGTCCATGTATTCGTTTTCTTGAATGAGTACTTAAAACGCACGAGATATACGATACACAAATTTAAAACCTTTGAATAAGTCTAAGACACTTTCTTAGGGTTCACTTCAGATTTTGATATGTTCTTTTAATCATTTGCAGATCGTTGATTTGGCCACATTGACTGGGGCTTGTGTTGTTGCTCTTGGACCCTCTATTGCTGTTATGTAATTTATATAGCTTATTTGTCCTGTATTTTTTGAGAACCACCTCCAACCTGATAGACTTTTTGGCTTCTTTCAAAATTTGAAATTCATAAAACGTTCTGAACATGGGGATTCCTTGTGAAGATCCTTGCACTGACTTATTCTTGATATAAAAAATCAGGTGTTTTTTACACCCAGTGATGACCTAGCAAATGAGGTACTTGCATCCTCGGAAGTTAGTGGGGAAAAACTTTGGAGGATGCCCTTGGAGGAAAGTTATTGGGAGTCCATGAAATCTGGAGTGGCTGATATGGTTAACACCGGTAGTCGCCAAGGTGATTCCATCACTGCATCTCTTTTCTTGAAGCAGGTATAGCTTCCCCCGCACCCTTATTCCATGCTGAAGAAGCATTCAGTCATTATTAAGATTGTTTTACCTTTTAAGCTTTTTACATACAATTTGGAAAAATATGGAATTGTTTTAGTTTTCATGCTAATGGCCTAAGTTGTAGTTTGGAACAGTTCTTATAGCAAGTAGGTTGATTTCAGATCTAGAATATTGGCAATTCCTGGAGTGATTTCAAAATTTGACCAATGGGCTTCTTCTGATGGCAAAAAATAAAATAAAAAAATCTTGTTATGTTCCTTTTTTCAGAGGAAATCACTTGATTGAATGTGGAAAAATTGGGTGCTGCCATGTAGCTTAGTATCGGCTATGTTCATGAGTTGAAGAAACATGGGTCATCAGTGGGAGTTTAGTTTGTGTATGGACGTGGGTTACTTCAGCGTCGCAGCAACTGATACTCATTTGGAGACATTTGTGTCAAATTTGACCAATTGAGGCTGGTGATTTTTTAGTAGGCAAACTAACACTCCAAATGGTGAAAGAATCGCCCCCGCTCCATCTCCACTGGATCTGTTCTTGGGGATATGGAAACTTTTTATGGATCATTGGACATTTTAGCTCATCTGAAGGCCTAGATATGATTGCATGGATTCTCTTCTCGTCTTTCCTTAAATTATATTTTTCCCCTCCCTAGTTTTCTACTAATGACTGCTTTTTTATTTCATGACTAATAAACCTCTGCACTTAATGAAAACAGATTTTTTTTCTTTCATCATTCTTTCGAATTTCTTAGAAAAAATTATCAGATCATACGTGCTATATTCCAAAGTTATCCCAGTTCTAGCCTATATGAATGCTGTGTACCCTAAGAATTTGTTTGTACGATGGACTATACAATACTAGGCACTATTAATTAAGGAAGAAAAAACGTTATATCTTGTCTATTATATTGCGTGCCGAAGATGTTATAAAATGAGAAACGAAAGCATTTCTGTGACTATAAGTTGTTCTCTAGTCTGTCTCGGTAAAGGCATCTGATATGTAACTCTGTATATGCAGTTTGTTGATGAGAAGGTCCAGTGGATGCACATTGACATTGCTGGGCCGGTTTGGAATGATAAGAAGAAAATTGCAACCGGTTTTGGTATTTCGACACTGGTTACATGGGTTCTGAAGAATTCTTCTTAGATTGGGTGTCGTTGGGGGCTGCTCAGAAGGCAAATACAAGTTATATCTGAAGTCAAGTCGAGGAAAAATGGAAAATTCTCAATCAGGTTGTTCGATGCTGTGGTGTCGAGTTATACTTATAAAGATGGTTAGAGAATAAAACGAGGCAGTTGCTGCGTCCTGGTGGTGTGATCTCTCGTTACAGTTCCTTTAAATAATGAGAAGTTACTTTTTTTGGCCCTATCGTCAATGTCTTTGTTCCTGGGTAAATGAAAATATCCCATGTTTCTGTATGCACAATGTGATGTAAAACAATACATATTGTTCTCCAACTTGCCTCAGTATAGTTTACTACCCCCTGCCCTGGAAAAATGAACACAGACGTAAATTTTACTAACGGAGTGATCAGTTTGATGATCAATTTGGAACAAATTAAAATTAGACATCCAATTTAAAATTTTGCGCTAAAATTAATGATGGAAATAATATATGTGACATGACGAGTTAAGTTGTTCTATACAAATTTCGTTTTCGAGGACATTTATTGGTAAAGACTGATTATGCATTCTGTTTATGATCAATTTAAAATCGGAGAACTCTTCAACACTATTGTAGAATAACCTGAGGATTGAAACTTTTATATTTGTACGTTATCATAAATATGAAAATAATGACCAAAATCAAATTGACCTGTATTATTTTAATTTTTGACATGACAGTATACTCTTCTATAATGAGAGAGAGAGTCAAGAACGCAGGACGACATGACTCAGAATTTTTCGGCATTTACCCATTTTGATTCCCATTCCTCCGTGTCTCAGATCTTATTTACTTGGCTTTTTGACTCACCTTCGAATCCCGAGCTTTGCAAACAGCAAAGTCCCACTTCATCTTGCACTTTTATCTTCTTCAATACGCGGGTTTTTTTTTTTTTTTTACACATTACATGGAAAGTGAAATAAAGAATTAAGAAACATGAGCGTTTCTTTGACTGTAATGACCTTTAATCTTCTTGAAGATCAGCTAGAAGACAGCCCAAATTCATGGGATAAGAGGAAGGATTTGTGTGTTACAGTCATCACCAGTTACTCTCCAATGATTCTTTGCACCCAACAAGGTTTGTGCTGGATGAGTTTGTCGGAAAACAAATATATCTTTGGATCTCGATTGTTTATTGTATCTGGGCCAGCTTGGATTTACCTTTTGGAGATCGGTTTCGTTTGTTTTTAGAAATCCTTAAGATTTATCCTTCAAAACAGTGACAATGGCGGTTCTACTGTTGTTTTTTTAGATGATTTTTGATTTATTTAAGATTTTTTTTCTTTTGTTTTTGCACATGGTTAGGTGTGAAGACACAATTGGAATATCTTCAGCAATGCTTGCCTGGTAAAGTTCTTGATTATTTGGTTGATAGAATTCAGTATTTAGTTCTTTTTCGCGTCAGAAGAACTTTTGAGTCTCTTTTTGACTGTCAAATAAAAAAAAAATGCTCAAGAGATTTATCTGGTAGAAATAAAATGGACCTGCTTATGCATCTTTGAAATCTACCCTCTTGCTCAAGAACTATGAATTGAGATAAAATTTATATTGCAACTCATTTTTTGTAATCTGGGAAAGTCAAGTTATATTGGCAGCTTCTCAGTTTTTATTTATTTTCCTTTTTGAGTTAAAATAAAAAATATCAATCTTCTATCCATGTTAAGGCCCTAACTGCTTCACATGAAATGTTTTTGGTTTGAAAAAATTATCCGGGGAAAACATTTTTGGGAAAAAGCAACTTTGTGATACCTTTATCTTTGAGCTGCTGACTACTAGCAATAGCCAGTAAATGCTAATAACCATGGGGGGTCTTGTGCAATTTGTCATGGTTTCTGATGACCATCTAGTTGTTACCGGTGACTAGTATATGGTGATCAGGGACTTGTGACAGTCTGCGCAGATGGTTCAATAATTTAAGACTACTGGATGGTGTTGCCAATGCTTGGTTCATGGATGTCAATGACTGCAACGTGTTCTCAGGCAACTGTAGGGTAGTTACTGGTAACTTACTGGTGTTCGTTGGTCGGTGGTCTGTGTTTGATGTCATCACTGGCAGGGTGGTGATAGGTAGTAATTATCTAGTGGCTAATTGTGGTTTTGCACAAAAATTCCCATATGTAAATGAAGAAAACATTCTTTATTCAAATTAGCATAGCTTTCCTTCAACCAGAAAAACATTTTTTGTCGATCAATTTTAACTCCACTCACATCAGAAAATGTGGAAAACATTTTCACAAGTTTAATAATCAGAGATTAAGCGGAATGGATAGAACTATTGGCTTTGTCTGAACAAAATCCGTGAGTGGTATATGAGATCATGGCAATGGAAATATCTTATGATGATCCCGATACGGACATCAGTACTTTTACTTTCTGATAAGGAAATACATGCCCGCATTTCTAAGTTAGTATTCCTGGTTATGCTTTAAAATCGAGGATATTGTGACTATTAAGTTGATGATGACGGTCCTTATAGTGAAGAATCTTGTATGGTCGTATTATTTACAGCTACGGGTGAACAAGCTGAAAGAAGTCTCCTTAGATTTGTTTAATTGGTGGATTAAAACTCAACACCTAGAAAGAACCTAAAGGCTGGAGAATAGGTTTTTATCTCGTCGAAAAGAAGCATTAAAGTATTGCAAAAGCCGATGCATACTTTGGATCACCTTGAGTTTAATGAGTTGAGATTTTCACTATATCAGCTGTTTCCTGGTAGACTTTGTCTTGCTTGATAGCATGGGCATAAGTGGTGTATCTATTTATTAATTTTTGTCCAAACAATTATTTCTTCTAGAACTTTTTATTGATTATTGGGGGTCAAATGGGAAGTTGTTCAAATTTGGATAATAAATGAACAATCTAATTAGAGCCTGTTTTTGACAACTATTATTGTAGAAAAAGAGTTTTGATTAGTGATTTTTAAGAGAATGTATGGTTAAAAAGTAGGGAAAAGTTTTTGGTATACGTGTAGAATATTTTATTGTGTGAATATGTGGTTGAAAATGATCATGTAGCAAACCATAAAATAAATTAATGGTTTTCAAACAGGCTCTTAGTCGATTCGTAACCCAATTAGGTCAATTTACCACACTGGACTCCATACACTGTCATACTAGCATTTGGTTTTCAGATGAGCCAGTCCACTGTACGTCGTGTAAATAGCATAAATGAACACATAAGACTTGCATAAAGTGATTGAGGAGATGAGCAGGAGTAAAACATCGGAGATAATACTTCAAACAGGTTGATAGGAGTTTATACTTCAGCTCTAAATTTCTAAAATGCAGAGTTATTAAGGGATAGGCGAGTAAGTGTGCACGGATAAATGGCTGCATTGTGTATGGTTGAATGGATTTACGAAAGAATGGAATGGAATGGAATAAAATTGAGATATCCAATTTTTGGCATATTTAAGAACCAAAATAGGAATCGCAGCTATATTTCCATTGTTGATTCCGTTCTGTTGTTCATAAACGGTAATGCTGAAAGTGATAGGAACAGTAAAATGACAGTGTATAACCTTGTAACAATTACAAATTTGTACAACTTCTGTACGATCATAAACTAATCAGTTCTTGGTCACAATATACAAATGCAACAAAAATAAAAGCATGCCTTTCCCATGCTTTATAGAAGCTCTATGCCATGCCGCTACAGAAGAGCATGGTGCAATAAGTCTCACATTGCTAAGTATTAGCTTGGGCTCAAGCCTAGATATCATTTGAACAACTATCATGTAGGGTCATTCATCCAAATAATAACTGTTTTGATGGCACTGCTTTATATTACGTGGAAATTACGAGTAAATGTTACAAATTCCTTTGTACTCATTTCTCTTGAATTGGTATATTACATATGATGTACAACTCATTCTCGCCGATGAAATAGATTACGAACATTTTGGAATATCAAGGAAAGGATCTGAAGACACTTCAGATCAACGTTGCACTATCTTTTATGATAAGGAAAAGGTGAAATATCTGAACTTCTCCTTTTCTTTATCAGCAGAAGTAAAAATATACTTTCTATATAATACATTACCTAATTGATGCAGGTTGAGCTGCTGGAAGGTGGAACTTTCTGGTTGTCAGAGTCTCCTTCAGTGCCTGGAAGCACGTCATGGGGGTCTGCAGATCCATGCATTGCTACATGGGCTATATCCTTTTTGCACCTCTATAAGGTGTCTTACATTATTATTTGCCGCATAGTACTACTGCATGCAATAACTGTGCGAACTTTTTTTGCCTTGATAAATTGTGTACACATTCCAACTAAAAGGAGTTGAGCCACCGGGTTTTTCATTTGAAATCGTGAATACAAACATGGATGAGTTCAGTCCTCGTGCTCGTAGGCGGGGTGCTTTGCTCACATGGCAGCATATTGCATCCTTACCTCCTAGCTTGCCTGTGGTATATTGTGGAGGATTTAATACACAAAAGGAATCAACTACTGGACGTTTTCTTCTTGGTCGATCTAGGTATTACTTTCAGTTTCTATATGCTGTTCATCTTTTATCAAATTTATCCTCTTTTATTTTTTCGTACTAATATAGCTCAACTTGGTCGATTGCATTTATATTCATATGAATCAAGTCATTCTGGTTCTATTGAACCTTCACTTAAGAATATTAGAAACAAACAGTTCACTTGACCCGAATTCACAGAGCTCACAATGGCAAAACTGCCATTGTCTTAATCCTAGATTTACAATGGGTGATAACTATCCTGAAACTAGACCAGTTAAGATTATATTTTTCATGTATTCGATAGTAAAGTTTGTCAGTTGCAAGTTGTGGCCACTTGTGAGCCTTATGAATTTAAGTGTTACTAATAAAAAATGACAAGTTTTAGATAATTGCAGAAGAAATGGAGCAAGTGTAAAATTGATATAAACAAGAAGGATTACAGAACCCTTGTCTTTTCAGAGTGCTGGAACTTTTTGTCCCAAAATTCCTTCTAATTAGCCTGAAGTTTGTTGTGTTTATCCTCTTGCGAGATATTAGTCTTAGCTGGAACACTGGATAGCTGCTTACTTCTTTTTCATTATCTATTATAGAGAACACGGCGTTGTAGGTGATATGAGGGATGCATGGCCGAATGCTCGGGTGAGGAAAAATGTTTCTCTAATTCGCACTTATCACGGATTTAAAGGTGATGATTTCTCCCCACGCTACCAGTTACTACTAATGGACTAAACTCTAAACCATGTTGTATACATGTATTGTGTCAGGTAACAAACAGGGGGCTCTTGAATTCCTGAAGTTAATATTCAGAGCACTTTGCCTCTGCTGGGATCGCCAAACGCAGGATCTGCACGTCGATTGGATTCTTTTCAGAGGTAGATCACTGGTACCTGTCTCGTGTGAGGTCGTGAATGATAATGTTGATGGACTTTATCCTTCGTCTCACTATCCTATATTTGCTGAATTTATGCTTCCCCGTGCTGTGAGATTGATCGAGCCACCCACTCAAGACTGAAACCACCATCTCCCACCCGGGTTTTGGTCCTTTTGTTTTAGTACAATGTTCATCAATTTTTCGGTTCTCTACTTTTAATGCATCTTCGTATTTGTTCACTAAGCTAAACATCTCGAGTTTTTCCATCAAGGAGTGGTAAGTAGTGCCTACAAGGTGTTGAAGATGGTGGATTATATTTACGTGCTTGACTATCTCTTTTCCAATAAAAAGATTTTTTTCAAGTTTCCTGTATTCCCTGTTCTCAAGTTCTTGGTTTGATTTGCTTGTACATTTTACCATAATTAACAGGAGAGAACAAATATTAACATCCTTGACAAACCTTACCTAGGATCAAAAGTTAAATCATTCTTCTTACTACTGGATTCAATATCTTGGTAGCTGTGGAAACTAGAAAGAATTTCAAGATCTCTCTATCGTTGACTCGAATTGTAGGTTGCAACACGAAGCTAGAAAGCTAGTGATTACTGGTTGGCTATACGGACTTCGTACATACTGCTCATCTTGTCGTGGAATGAAGCAACACTCCCGAATCGTCATGGTTACTTAACCGCGACATACCCTCTTTGAATCATATTACAACTCAATATGCTTGAACGAGTAATGCAAATTAGCACCATGGTATCAGGTGACAGCATTTTTGAGAAAAAAAATTCCACCAAATGCGTAGAAAATACAATGGAAATGAAAATCCAAAGACAAGTCAAAAGAGAAAAGTACAAATTAAACATGGTTCAATATATCACAAACAACCACATAGAAGAAGATTTTAATAGTTGAGAATGTTTTCTTTAGCATATTAGAGCTTTCAATGCACGGTTGATTGCACTTTTTTACCTCTAAATTTCCTCTCATTCTCTCTCACGTACACCTTGATTAAAACTTTCTTTCTATCAGAATTCTTGATGTTGAGCACAATAGACTCAACGTCATGTAAGTCATATGATGAATGTTATTCATAATCAGTCACTACAGTGTCATCTTATGTGACAACTTATTATTTGAAAATTACAGGAAATGAAATACATCAAATAACAAACTGACACATAAAATGACTATTACAGCCGCAGACTGACTATGAATAGCATAATTCAAGTCATATCCTTGTATGATGAAACAAAATCATTTTACACTCAAAATTTAATTGCTGACTTTAATATATACAACTTCGACCTCTAATTTAATTTTACTAATTTGAGTTCATTCCAAAAACATAATATCGATCCAATAAATGAACTATATATTTTTATACTCAATTAACTTATTATTTATTTTCGTATCTATTTCTATTGGCATTGAATACTACTAGCGTTCAACACCAGAATTGTATCAACTTGTGCAATCCAGTATAGGTATCAATCAAGTCGTGCTTTCTTTATTAGCATAATAGTGTATTATCTGATTTATCTATGGCAACTAACTACACCATTTTCAATAAATTTTTGTTAAAAGTTTTTATCTATTTTTTAATTTATCTAATTTTTATTTTTAACCACAAATGAAATTTACAATTTTTATAAGATTTACTTACAAACCCCAGCCTTGATTCCTAATAGATTACAGATCAGGGGTCATTTTAGTAGGTTATAATTATATTGACCAAAAATTACATCGCTCCATTGGATCTGCGTAGAAGAAATCGCGTCCGTAGAAACCAATCTGAAGAAGAAACATTTCCAATTCCACCTCTCTCGTATCCAGTTGGCTACGGACTTTACTTGCAGTTTCCTCCTCCTTCTTCCCGTGTGTCTCAATCTTCTTGCGCGCGCGCGCACACACACACACATATATTCTAATATATTATACACATATTTATTAATTCGTGTTAGAATTTCTGGATCTAGATCTTGTGGGCGAGTTCTTGGGAGAAAATGGAGGTCTTAGGAAAAAGGCCTCCCGGGATTCAGCGATGGGTTTTTTGCGTTATGGCTATTCTGTTCATCACCAACGTTCATTCTTTCTACCTTCCCGGTGTTGCTCCTCAGGATTTTGTGAAGGTCAGTCCTTCTATATTTATTACTTTTTCTTTTTATTGCTGTTGATTATACTTGAAGATCTTGTTCACTATTTTTTATTTGTGATTTATGTTTTGAGTTTAATTTTGAGTTTTATGGGTCTGAGTTTACATGTATTCTTGTAAGTATTCAGAAATGGTGGGTTTGTGAATGGCTTATTTTTGTAGTAATAGTAACTGCGATTTTGCTGTTTGAGGATTTGATTCTCTCTTGACTGTGAAAAAATGGAAAGTTGCACTATTCTTGGGAACATCATGAAATAACAATCTATTTTTCACCAGTTGAAGTTTCTGTTTGAGTTCTGTTATTTCATAATGAACCGTGAGCAACATTTTGTCAGAAGAAAGCACATGAGAAATGACAAATATTTATGACTAAAAGACAGCTTTGTCGCAGCAAAGTAACATACTAATGCATTGACGAAGTAGTAAAACAAAATCCCAGGGTATCTACTATTAACAATTTCAATGAAAGTTTTAATATTTTCCTATTTTATTGGAGTGACTACAATTCCTAAATATTTAACTATGGCTATTCATTTTGTTGGATGTCATTACAAGATTTCTGATTTAACATGGGGTTATAGAGTTCTATGTCTTGCTTTCATTATAATTGCTAAACAAACATTAGAAGCGATGCAAGCTTTTAAGTTGTGAAAAGTGGGGATGACAGTTATTTAAATTTAGACATCTACTTCCTGCATAAGGTATATTTTTAAACTCAAGTATTGTGCATTGATCTAAGCAAAAATGAAGGGACAATGTTGAAAACAAAAATGACAGTTATTATCTGAAGTAACTTTTACATTTTCTGCGTAAGAAGCGTGAGTCGTACTGTAATAACAGGTCAACCAGATCTTCTAGCACCCTTCAAACTCGTGAGAAATTATATTTGTAGTAATTTGGTCACAACTTAATGGAATTGGATCTTTGTGATGATGTAATAGTGAAACAAAAAGAAATTCTGTGGACTGATGCTGTAAGTGGAAGAAAAACATGAAAATGAATGTACAAGCAGTCTATATGGATTTCCAGAAAGAAAATTGCTGACATTAAGTTCTGATTCCTGGGTTTAAAGGGAGTAACATTCCATTGGTAAGATGATGATTTTTGTAATTCGATAGTAGAATCTTGCTCTCTGGAAGCCATGGATTTGATTTTCCTGACTTGTTATTTAGAAAAGATGAAAGTCAAATTGAATATATAAAAATTGGAACTTCACTATTCGATGGCCGGAAATGTGAAAAAGAATTGTCCTTGCACTTTGAATATATATGTAATATATCAAGTCGAGGGTAGTCAATCATTATTTTGGCATCACTTGGTTTTCTCGATTACAAGCCAGATATGCTTGTCCTTTTAAAAAATTATTTATTGTTAACCTTCAGGTGCCCAAATAAAGACCTCAGTACCTAATTTGTGAACAAATGGCTTTTATGCAGTAAATATGCATGTGTGTGCATTCTCCTGTGTGTAATGCTTTTATTTTTCTCTTCACTTCAGTTTTTGTAACGTGAATTGCATGTTTTGTTTACTTTTGTTCTTATGCAGGGTGATTCTCTAAAGGTGAAAGTAAACAAACTGACCTCCACTAAAACTCAACTTCCTTACTCCTACTATTCTCTTCCTTACTGTAAGCCAGAAAAAATTGTAGACAGCGCAGAGAATCTTGGAGAAGTTCTTCGTGGTGATCGTATTGAGAACTCTCCCTATGAGGTCAGTCTTTCTAATGACCTTCTGTTGAATTTTTCATTTCTTTTATACCTTGATCAACTAACACAACTCACCTCATTATTTCCTTTGGGTCAATTTTCAAACAATAGATAATAAAACTCTTATGATGCATAAAATTAAGTGCTTGTTTGACACCTGTTTATTATTTTTTTATAATCGGTTAACTCACTTTTTATCCACACATTTTGTGGACCTACAAGTATTACCCACTTTTCCAAAACTCATTTCTATCTATTTTATAATTAAATTGGTTATAAACAACTCCTTCTAACTGATTATTGTTGCAGTTCAAAATGCGAGAACCACAAATGTGTAATTTTGTTTGCCGTATCACACTTGATGCCAAACTTGCAAAGGAATTCAAGGAGAAGATAGATGATGAATACCGGGTGAACATGTAAGCCACATTTTTTAGGAATCTGTTGTATTTTAATAATATTGCCTTACATGACTCATATTCTACTTTTGTTGTTTTTATCAGGATTTTAGATAATCTCCCTCTAGTTGTGCCTTATAAAAGACCTGATACAGATTCCTTAGTGTATCAACATGGTGTGCCTGTTGGTGTAAAAGCACAGTATGCTGGAGTAAGTATTAACTTGATTTGCTTTCACAGTAGTAGTAAATCTCTTTTTGTTTAAGGAACTTCTTGACACCTTTTTTTCTCCTGAATTGTTTGCTTAGAGTAAGGAAGAAAAGTATTTCATCTACAACCATTTGACATTTACTGTGAAGTTTCATAAAGACGAAGAGGCTGATGCTGCAAGAATTGTGGGATTTGAAGTCAAACCATTCAGGTAATATTGTGCTGAGTTTTAAATTTGTGCTTCAGCAGTAATTTGGGCCTTTTTCTGATGTTGGATTTCTTTTGTGCATCCAGTGCTAAGCATGAATATGAGGGTAAATGGACTGATAAAACACGGCTAACAACCTGTGATCCTCATGCAAAACGCACTATAACCAGCTCTGATTCTCCTCAGGAGGTTGAAGATAATAAGGAAATAATCTTCACGTACGATGTTGAGTTTAAGGTAATATTGAATAACCATATGATGGAAAGCTGTCTTTAAGGTTGTGTGTCATTGTACCTTTCTCCTTGCCTTGCAGGAGAGCGAAGTCAAGTGGGCATCCAGATGGGATACTTATCTTTTGATGGCTGATGATCAAATTCACTGGTTCTCAATTGTAAATTCTTTGATGATTGTTCTTTTCCTCTCCGGTATGGTGGCCATGATTATGTTGCGTACTCTCTACCGTGACATCTCTAAGTACAACCAGTTAGAGACCCAGGAAGAAGCTCAAGAAGAAACTGGATGGAAATTAGTTCATGGAGACGTTTTCAGGCCTCCAACCAACTCTGATCTGCTCTGTGTTTATGTTGGAACTGGCGTTCAGTTCTTTGGGATGATACTAGTTACCATGATCTTTGCTGCACTTGGATTCTTATCCCCGTCTAACCGAGGAGGGTTGATGACAGCTATGCTTCTTCTCTGGGCATTCATGGGCCTGTTAGCTGGATATGCTGCATCTCGTCTTTACAAGATGTTCAAGGGAACAGAGTGGAAGAAAATTACTCTCCAAACCGCTTTCACCTTCCCTGGGATTGTCTTTGCCATTTTCTTTGTATTGAATGCTATAATTTGGGGCGAGAAATCCTCGGGCGCCGTGCCATTTGGAACCATGTTTGCATTAGTGTTCTTGTGGTTTGGTATTTCGGTTCCTCTTGTCTTTGTTGGTAGTTATGTAGGGTTTAGGAAGCCAGCTATTGATGACCCAGTGAAAACCAACAAGATTCCAAGGCAAATTCCTGAGCAGGCCTGGTACATGAACCCAGTTTTCTCTATCCTAATTGGAGGCATACTCCCATTTGGTGCAGTATTTATCGAGCTGTTTTTCATTCTAACATCAATCTGGTTGCATCAGTTCTATTACATTTTCGGGTTCCTCTTCCTTGTGTTCGTAATCCTAATCATCACCTGTGCTGAGATTACAATTGTGCTTTGCTATTTCCAGCTGTGCAGTGAGGATTATCTCTGGTGGTGGAGATCATATCTGACATCAGGGTCATCAGCACTCTACCTCTTCCTTTATGCGGCTTTTTACTTCTTCACAAAGCTCGACATCACAAAACCAGTATCCGGTGTTCTCTACTTTGGGTACATGCTGATTGCTTCATATGCTTTCTTTGTGCTGACTGGTACAATTGGTTTCTATGCATGTTTCTGGTTTACAAGGCTCATCTACTCCTCGGTGAAGATTGACTAAGTAATGGCACGTGAGTAAGTGTTTATAGTCCCTCAAGAAAGCTCATTAAACTCCTGGGGTCTTTTTCAAAAGTTAACCTTTGAAACTCCCTAAACATAGAAGTTATCTTGCTTATCTCCTTTGCATTTATAATTTCGGTTTTGTATGGAAACTTTAAATAGGATCCTAGAGCAATTCTTGTTCCTGAACTCTCCCATTTTAATTATAACGAGAACAATTCTTGTAATGATACTTTTATTGATGAAATATGTTTTAAGGTACTCCTTTCCTATTTGTCACAGCTAAAATTCTTTACTAGTGAAGCGCTGATTTTTGTATTCTATCAACTGTTCCATTCTCATGTTCATTGCAATTAACAATATATACTATTCCTACAAAGGCAGAAGCTGGCAAAACCATTTGTTGTTTGCTATTTGTTATAAAATGGCCGCTGTTTCTGTAAAGCAAGCAGCCAAAGGATTTCCCATCTCTGCAGAAATCCCCCATCGTTTAAGGACGTGATTGGTATGGCTCTATTTTAACCTTTCTGTCTGTAATATTGTCGAGTACACTTGAATCCAACTTTAAACCATAAAGCCTTCCCAGGGTACAAGGTGGCTACAATCACCGTCAATCCTCCCTTTCATTAGAGAAGCCACTGGAAAATGGATAAATCGAAACAGGAAGTTTAGAAGATCTAGACCAAGTCCATGTCAACACACTGGATTAATATGGACAGTTCTATCACTGACACACACAGATGTTTGGTAATTTACATTAGATAGAATTTAACTTCGTATCCTTTGCTAATTAAGTTCACTCTTATTCGGTGCAAGTACAACTTAAAAAACATGCCATATTGTTCTCTCTCTCTCCATTGATCTTCCTCAAGAAATTGCATGTCAATAAATATCAAACGAGGAAGTTACCTGAAAAGGGCCACTTCTTAAGTCTGAACAACGATAGCATCTCAAAAACTTGTAATAAGAACCCATAAACAAATACTCAGATGAGAAGAAAATTTTAATTTGCTTATTTTGGTAAATTACAATAAATATTTAACCTTGGAGCTGCAAGAAACTAATGTGTACCAAGCGGGGGGGACAAATTGTACCTTCAAAGAATCAAGCAAACTGGGACCTTGCTCATTTTAGAATATCAAGTTTTGGAGATATCCTCCTTTCAATAGTTTTACATTTTTCTGCAGAGTTTCCAGACTTAATAGTTAATTCTTTGAGAACAGTGGGAACAATTGCTGGAAGAGTGTTGAGTCATGGATAACAATTCATTGGCCTGTCCTAATAAGAGCTGCGGCTGCACCAAATCTAGGGCCAAGTCTTGTTTGCATGAGGTCAGCCTCAGTCTTTCTCAAGTGAAGCTCCAATTGGCACATATTTTGCTTGGTAGTGAGCCAAGTAGGATATTTTAATATTATAATATGGAGAGAAGCATCTCAAACCAAACAAAACATTGTACACAGTGTCAGTCTTTCTAAGCTTGTTAACCAGCATGTAGAATAAATAAGTTAAAACTAGTCCAAGCAGTCTCCCAATATATCAGTTCAACCCATGATCCTGGTTTTCTAGAAAACAATATTTAATACAAATAACAAGTGCCAATATTTCTAACCAGTGTTGATGTCCTATGAATGCAAACGGTTGGCCCGAGTATTCGTCGTTTGTGAAACAAAAAGGTAGAGCATTCGCTATTGTCCTGTCCTACTTTACCCCTTAAGAGCAATCAAGAAAGATCAACAAAATGATATCCTTCACATTTTCTTCAGTTACACATTCCAACATTTCCAGATCAATTTATGAAGTCTGGTACAGGAATACACAACCTTTACCAAAAGATTATGCCCAAATCTCTATGGCCCATAATATTCTTTTACTTCTGCTGCATTTCCACTAACAAATTATTTCTTTTTAACACCAATTGTCATTTAATCAAGAATAAATCAATACTACTGAGAGCATACAACACGAACAGGGCATTCCAAAACGTTAACATTCAACTTTAAGTGCTATGTTTTATTCTAACTATAAGAAAATCGCCTGCACTCTCACCGCGTGTGCGCAGCACAATACAGCAAGTATTTCTCACAGGACACTGCAGAGGCTGGCCGCCGCTGAAGCAGATAAATTTGAGCTGTTATATGATTCTTTGCCATCAAAAAACGGGGTAGGTGAATGGAGTATGGATATAGGGTGGTCGGAGATGGATCGAAGCAAAAAGAGATTCCGTTGCCGGGACTTGAACCCGGGTCTCTCGGGTGAGAGCCGAGTATCCTGACCAACTAGACTACAACGGATTGTTGTCAAGCTTCTGTCTTATTTTCAATATATTTACTATTGAGATCCAACCACCAATAAACCTTTCATCCTCCTTTTTTGTAAAATCAAAGTACAACATGAATCGAGATTTGTAAGAATTCTGAATTGAGTCACTATTTTTTTCAAAAACAGGGGTAAAAGAGAAATATGCAAACAAAGCTGAAGTTTAATGCTTTTACAATAATATACAAGTAATTCTGTGTTATGAATTGCTATTTTCGAGCCTGTTTTGAGTCTCATTTTTTTTAAGAATGCATTTTAAAATAGTAAATTGATAAAAAAAAAAATGTGTGGTTAAAATTTAAGGAAGAGTTTTAGATTTGTGAGTAATATAATTTTATTGAAAAATGTGTGGTTGAAAAGAATAAATGAAAAACAATCATGGTACATGTACAGGGCCTCCCATGTGACCTTGTACAACCATTATAATCCAATAAAAAAAAATATATTTTCAAAATAATGAAAATCAAAATAACGCTTTTAGAATAATACACAAGTAATTCCATGTGATGTACCATTACTTCATGCTTTAGATCGTGAAGCGCATTAAATAAACATTAGAAGTTCACTCTAGTCACTGGACAAGAAGATCGACTCATCTCCCAACTATCAATCCTTATTATAATATCAGTGCCTAAGTTTGTGATCAGTTTTTTTATCCCCATCGTGGTTCCACTTACTTAATAGTCAATATCATAAAATTCATATTTGTTTTTGAAGCAGCAAAGTGGAATGAGACATAGAAGTATTTTTAACTTCATGCCAAACGATGAATCACGAAGGCCAAAATGTTTGGAACAAAGAACCCTTCTTTATCAGAGAGATTTTTTCTTGTTTTGAGCTATCAAAATCCCATGCCAAATTATTACTTCATAAAGAAGTCCTGGATTAAAAAGCGTTATGGGTCATTTCATACACAAGGTATAGTGCCCTTTCGAACCGATATCTGCAATAATTTTTTCAGTCTTTTGCTCGAAAATGCGTACATTGTCCCCACACCCAGACAAGGTCTTGATTGTCTTGAAGGTCTCATCGCACAATCATGTGCAGAAATTTCTCAACTCATCCTACTAGAAAAGGTTGGGTCTCGGCATATCCTTGAATTCACATCGCTAGCTGTGACTTCCAGAAAGGAACCAAGACAAAACCTCTGTTCTTGTGGAATGAGACGAGAAATTTCTGCAAGCATTATGAAAAGACAATTAATAAACCCACGTGGAAACTTATATGCATATTACAGCAACAAAAGGTCACGATATGAGAGCAAATAACGATACTGTTCTTCCATTTAACAAACAATTTATCGAAAAAGACTAATATATCAAACTAACTGCATGAAGTAATAGAGTGAATGAGAGACATTAACAAATTCTTATTGAGATAATTCACCGTAGCGTCAAAGTAGTGAGATCTCAGGACAGTACACAAACATAGCAACAATAAATAACAGATTTAGATACTTGATGACAGAGTCAAGAAGACTTCAAGGTCGAAGACCAGACGATCTTATTCAAGGAGTGTTTTAACAATAGATTTGACATTGAGCTTCTTCAAATCTGTGTAAGACTGTCCACATCCAACAAACATGACAGGTGCTCCAGAAATATAAACCATAGACAGTGCAGCTCCCACCTACATCATGGACCATAACATTACAAATATACTACATAAAAGAGATACTAATGCTTTATCCATTTCAAACGTTAATGAAAAGAAAAGGTAAGGACTAAATAAAATGAAAGCCCACACCTTATCGTCAATGGTATCAAACTTAGTGAGCAGGATTCCATCAATCAATCTGGGATTGGGTGAGGGTGAGAAATCAGCTAGTTTCTGCAAGAAAATCATAAAAATTTGATAATGTTGAAGAAGAAAAGTGAGTAGGCAATACGATTAACAGTTAATCAATCTATCATATCAACCTGATTAAACTTTGACAACTGGTCCACAGCATCATTCCCCACAAGTGCCTCACCAACAAACAAAACGAGATCTGGACTATTAACATAAATAAGCTTCGACAGAGCTCTCATCAATGGTTCATTGTCCTGTAAAGCATAATCAAAAGTATGAATAACAACTGACACAAACAGAAGAAAACTAGACACTAAAAATAGTTCGGCAGTAAGATGCAGAATCGTTCTCGGGATACCATGCAAAATTCATTTGACAAATGTTTCTGATCTTAACAATACTTATATTAGTTCATTCATCAGATTTTGTTAATATAACTACATATACCTGCATTCGTCCAGCTGTATCCACCAGAACAACATCTGAACCATTTCGACTTGCCTCCTGAATTGCTTCCTTTGCCACAATTGCAGGATCTTTCTCATAACCCTTCTCAAATATTGGGATCTGATAGAGCATTCAGTTGAAAGTCATTTATCACTTCAAAGCAAGTTCTTGCTACTAGAGTGAGACTAAGATCTCAAGCAAATATAAAGCTTCGGGCCTGTGGCAACATAGTATACCTGGAGTCTACGTGCATGGGTACGCAGCTGCTCAACAGCTCCTGATCTGAATGTGTCACAAGCCGCCATCATGACATTGATCTTATGCTGCAAAAGCCAGTAAGCAACCTGCATAGTGGTATGGCGAAAGTGATAAGACAATTACAGGGCAACAAGCATCAATTTATGTAATCATACTTCACCTTTGCAAGATTGGTAGATTTCCCAACTCCGTTGACTCCAACAAAAACCACAACATACGGTTTCCCTTGCTCCTTGGCAGCATGAACATCCCTCAAAATGTCAATGGAGCGCCTGGGAGTTAATATACGAACAAGGGCTTCTTCCATAGCTGCCTGGTATCATCAATTCAATCAAATACATTACTACTAGAAATAAAATGGAGATCTAACCCAGAAAAATATTAGCTTAGGTATCCTTTTCCTAAAGATGCACGTCTCTGATATTGCTGAAGCACAATGTTCTTCCTTGTTTCCTTTCTTTTGTGGGTTCTCCTCGAGGGGAATGGGTAGAACATGTTTGTTTACCTTCACTGTCGAAGAAACTCTAGTAAAGGAGGCTAGCTTTTTGCCTTCGAGACTTGCAGAAACTGATTCACAAAGTTTTTCAGCTATTTCCTCTGCCTGTCAAAGGAATAGCATGAAGTCATTTCAAGAGTCAGTGTGACAAACTATCCTGAATATAAATGGGCAAAATAGTTTTAAGCTAATTAACATACCACATTCTTTGTCATGAGCCTGTCCTTGAGAGCTTTCAGAGCTGGTTCTAGGTCAGATTTCTCCAAATTAGCTTTTCCAGCAACACTGAACCCACAATAATGAGCCAAAAGTGATTTGTATGTCCACAAATTCTACCAAATTCATTGTTCACAAAGATGATAAGCAAGTCTAATCAAGATGGCAGACAACACGGCAAACAACTTGATCTCCACTTAATGAGCCCCAGTAAACAAGAATTCTCACAATAATTAGGTATTTGAAATATACAAAAAGTTTTTTTATCAAAAGCTGATTTACTAAAACTATGAGCTCCTAAATCCTCTGTAGCACTTCTATGATACTGGCAAGATATCATTATTTAAAAAAAGACAAGAATAACCATTAGGTAATCAAATTATGAAGACGAAAATTTCCAAACATCAGATCTCAGCATTTGCATGCTTCAAAAGTTATAAAAGGACACTAAATACTTATTTTCTTCTCTCATTTCGTGCATTATCTTTTCTACATATATTTATCTTCTTCAGAGTTATTTCTTTAACTTTTGGGCTGCTTCTCAGAGGCAATTGTTCAGTGTACCTTAATTTCTAGGCTATAGATACCACAAAATCATCATTGAAATTGAGGACATAATGCCGCATGACAGCTCTGACGAAGTTCTTAGGTTTAACAGAATTAAGTTTTATGAGGCATTGTTATACACTTATACTAAGCTTATCAGATCTTTCTAAATTATACAACGTCAATATGATTGTACCTACGGGAAAATAAAATGCATCATTTGGCCCAAACATGAAATAACCCAATCTCTTTAATGGCACAATTACTAGTTACACATGCAGGACAACAAAAACCCCTGTAGACAAATATGAAAACAAAAGATCCTGTTTCAAAGAGAATAAAGAAGCTACCTAGCTTACATATATGTTTTAAGAAATGAATAGGTTTGCAAATACAAATTTCAACCCGAATTTAGTGCAAGATTGAGAGTTTACCTCTGGAACATGGATGAGAACCAGCTTTTCTTCTTTGTTTCAACATTATTATCCTTAGTCATTTCCTCATCCTCAGTATCACTTTCACTATCAATAATCTCCTCTTTGTCCATCATACTCTTACCTTGATCTGCTACTATAACAGCTATATTTTCATCCCCATTCTCACTCACTGGATCAGTAAAATCCAATTTTGACTCTGAAGGTGAATCATCCCAAATTCTGTTCTTTTTAGTTACCTTTTTATTGGATTCTACCTTGGAACCCTTGCTAACAAAAGTGTCAGTTTTCTTTCCAATTTTAGACCTAAGCTTCTGGAGTTTATTTACATCAAAAGCCCCAGTATCAGAGATCTTATTCTCTTTACTATTACCCATTGTGGGCACTTTCCAGTTTCCAACATGGTTATTTTCAAATTTTCCGTTTTCTAATGGGTGACCTTTAAACTTGTTGCCATCTCCACCATCATCTCCAGATTCACCTCCACTCTTTTTTTTATTGCCTCCTTCTATACTACCATTTTGCACCTTTCCTTGTTTCTTACCAACATTATTATTCACAGGCTTGTTCACCTGCTTCGATTTCTTCATTTCCTCTGCACGAGACTCAGCTTCCTTCTTAAGCTGCAGAAATATGTCATCAAAGTCATTGTATGAAGTACGCTTAGGATCATAGATCTCCGAGAATTCTTTCTTAACCATAGCAAGCAAGTCATCCACATACAAGAGATGAAGAATCCGCTGATATATAGCAACAAATACAAGTCCAAGTTCATTGTGAAATGTCCATTTAAGTGTATATGAAGCACCGGGTGCATCATAATTGTACGACGCTGCACCTGACCTTTCCTCCAAAAGGCAAGACCTAATCAAGGTGTCAATAGGTGAACCCCTTAGAGCATTTCCAAGCTCTTTGCATGTCCAGAGGATCAAACCTCCTCTAGTAAATATCAGTAACTGCTCTAACATATCTAAAACTCAAGAATTTTTATCCTGCGACAAAAAAAGTAAAAAGATGAATATTTCGCAGTTACAAATTACTTTTTGAGGAAGCAAACCTGAATACAGGATCACATGACTAGCGACGTGATTCAAATTCTAGACACGTATATAACAAGAAACAAGAGAGTATGTGGAAAACATAGATTTGTCCATGAGAACATTACTTTTGTCCTGTTATGAAAACTTTCCAAGGAACTAAACCTGAATTCAGGGTGGGGTCACTCAACTAACAAGTCAATTGAAATTCAATGAGCTAATGTATATTATAAATAACCCGCGAATATGTGGTGGAAGCATAGATTTGTCTAGCAAACATTAATTCGGGCCAATAAATAAGATAATCGGAAAATATCATTTCAAATGTTCAAGCTTTAAATCCATTTTCAATTTCGGATATAATAGCACAGAGGCGGATCAGAAGCTGTACGAGATACAGCATTATGAGAAGCACAGATAATTAGATCATAGCATGTAATTTCTATTTCAATCACACACAAGGTTTCCAACAGAAAAACTTTTACATAAAAACCTAATATTCGTGCCTATTTATGTACAATCACACACGCATATATACACCACACGAATACGTGTCCACTCAAACCCAGATATGCGGATAGCCTAACGCTGCGTTTCGAAGTATGAATTCCTGAATTTAAATTCATCAAATATTAACTGAATTTGAATTAAATCATTTCCGGTACCGATTTGAGTCCTATTTCATGCTTCAAAAGACAAAAAATATTATTCCTATAAAAATCAAGAAGAAATCAAGAGCAGATTATATGAATTATCTACGAAATTTTCACTAAAACGACAGACCCGGCGTGAATTCAAATTTAAAAAATTAAATCCGTAGAGCAACACAGATCAAAAAAAAAAAAAAATCAACCTTTTCTAAATTTACTTGAAAAAAAAGAAAGAAAGAAAGAAAGACAACAAGATCTAACGGAGAAGAGAGTAATAAAACGTCATCGATTTAACTATCATTTTACCTCTTGAGGGAAATTTGAGAAATTCTGAAGAAACGGAAAGGAAAAATGAAAGAAGAAAAACAAAAAAGAAAGAATCCAAATAAATGATGCGAATGTTGTAGGTTTATATATGAAGAGGTGGAGTTTGACTTGGATTTGGTCGGCCCAAAATAATGTTCATGCCTCGTGGAGCTCATTTTCATAATTTGTTTAACTTCAAATTTTTTCCTGTAAGAACTCTTATTTATTTATAAATAATAATTATAAAACCTCGATAAAATAATAATCACGAATCGAAAAATTTATTGATTTATCCACTAACGAACATTTGTTAATTTATCGATTGATAATGTAAATAATTTTTCTACTAAGTGCTATAAAAATATAATAGTCAGATTAAATTATAAGATCGTTATTTCTTTATTCGTGGGGTGAGGAATTATAAAATAATCATTAATATGATAACGAGCGTAAAAGATTAAGAATTCACTGGTACATCCCTTTTTAAACAAAAACTTTAATATAGACTCTTCCAACTTCTGTTGTTCCAACTCAACATGAATGCAAAAGTACATAGAAATTACTTCAATGAGCTTCAAAACCCACACTATTTCCAAGCCAAAAAAGCAAAGGAACTTGAGAAAAAGCCATTAAAAGCAAAAGATAATTTCTTTTTGTAGAATGCTTCTCAAAACTTCTAACTTCTGAAATTAATATCCTCTTCATGGTCTTCACCAAGAAAATTCCCATGCACAGACTCCCCCACAAAGTTACTGCACAAAAAATGTCATCCCACAATAGCCTAAAGGCCACAATTAAAGATGCCAAGACAAAAGTGTATCCTGCATAGGCAACCATGTCTAGCAATGGTATCTCTCCTCCTCCTCCTGAGGAATGCAATGTTGCCTCAAGCAATAGCACTTGGAGAAGCCAACAGAGTAGTCCTGTCGTAAACTGTACGCCAAGGGATTCTGGGCTAAACCTAGAAGTCGCCATTCAATCAGAAGTTCTATAAGATTTCTTCTAACATGTTTAGTATGTTGAATTGGACTAGGTAGAATAATAAGCAAGTTTTGTCGCATGACTCTCTTTCCAAACTAATTTGTTGTGATTGCTAAGAATTTTGATGTTTTGAATCTTTCACTGTATGTAACAAGTAACATAATTGATTCAAGTGGCAGAAAATGATTGATGTGACCGCCTTAAATTTTTATTAGAATAACAAAACCTAGAATATGTTTGGCTTAACTTAAAAAGTTTACTTATAATAAAATTTATTTGTCAAAGCTAAAAATTAATTTGTTACTTAATTTGACAGTAAAAGTAACATCTACTCTAAACGAAATAATTTTTACTTAAAAAATATGTTATTTTTGGAGGATAAAAACTTATTTTAATCAAGTCCAAGATATTTAAACTTAGCCAATCATAATTTGTGACACTACATGGTTCCTCAATCAAGTCCAACTTATCAAATATATCATAATTAGAGTACTTTTGAATAGTTTAACGAGTCAAGACATTGCTCAACTAATATCACAAAATCAAACATTTGAACTTACTTGCCATTGATGCCCAAAAAGAAACCAGCAAGAATCAAATATGTACCAAATGCCATCATAGGAATGTACAAATCCGGTGCATTTATATCGTAAATTGGAGGTTTGAATGAAAATTCACCCCCCGCAGTCTCCATTGATCTCATCCAATGTCCCTTCAAATTTACAAAATAAAAATAAAAATATCATATAATATAATATTAAAAATCAGAACAAATATTTTAATAGAAATAATGTGAAATTTATCTGTTTTTTGACCTAAATATGTACAACATAAAATGCATAAATTAAGGTTGTTTATATGGAAGGTACCTTGTGGAGAAATGGAAACAAAACCATCTTCAACTTGTTTTTCACGTAGTCGTCATTCACTTGAAAATAATACCGTGGACTGGATATGTATCTGCTTATCTGTTATAACATTTTCCGCAACATGAAAAATAAAAAGAAATGAAATTCATTGCTGAAAATCACCAGTATAAATAATTGTGCAGTTTATTGTAAAGAATGAATAATTTCTTACGTTGCTTTGAAAATATTCAGAGCCCGATTCTAAAATCTTCTCTTTATAAGCTCCAATTTCAGTTCTGATAAAATCTGATCCTGCTTCGTACAAAACATTTCCAACCGCATCAAATTGCTGACATGAAGCAGCTGGTATTGACACTCTAGTTTGAAATCCTGAGTTCCTGTACATGGCTGGAAACAAAAACAGAAGACGAAAAGGGGGTTTAGTTCATTGCAAGAAGAAGTTTTTAGTTATGCAAGAAACTGAATTTTTGGTCAAAAATCGAAACCTCGTGTATCTGGAGTTTTCTTGATAATATTTTTGTTCAATGATCCTTGGTTGTTGGCCTTGCAATATAATGAGGGGGTCTTTCAAGGATTTGATCTTTTTGGAATCAAAATACTTAGTACTTGTTAAGAATTGGGTTCCATCTTAAAAAGCCAACCTTATTAAGAGGAGTAACACAATCCTTTATAAATTGATTTATGTTTACATCTTTATTCGATGTGGGATTCTATCCCTTAACATGCCCCCGCAAGATGGTGGCTCGTTTGAGCAGACCAATCTTGAAATTCGTGTGCTCACTTTTAGAGTCTTAATCGGATCGAATTGCTCGTTGGAGCTTAACGGGCTCTGATACCATGTTAAGAATTGGGGTTCCATCTTAAAAGGTCAATCTTATTAAGAGGAGTAACCCAATCCTTTATAAATTGATTTATGTTTACATCTTTATTCGATGTGGGATTCTATCCCTTAACATGCCCCCGCAAGATGGTGGCTCGTTTGAGCAGACCAATCTCGATATTCATATGCTCACTTTTGGAGTCTTAACTTGATCGAATTGCTCGTTAGAGTTTAATGGGCTTTGATACCACGTTAAGATTCTATCTTAAAAAGTCAACCTTATTAAGAGGAGTAACACAATCCTTTATAAGTTGGTTTATGTTTACATCTTTATTCGATGTTGGATTCTATCCCTTAACAGTGCTAGTGTCAGACACACTTTTTTTTACGTGGCAGTCGCTACTCGCCATTGGAGCCCCGACCATCCCGAAGGGGCAGAGGCCTGACTACTGTAAGTGCGCACTATGTAACCCAACTCCATATGTAGTAGCACGCAAACCACACAGGGGAGGTAAATCGCACTAAGCAAACTCAGTGCGACGGGCTCGAACGAAAAAGTGTTGGCAGAGAATTTGAACTTGTGACCTTTGGTCTTCGCGTTCACCTACTCCACCAACTCGATCACCTCCGAAAGGGTTACTAGTGTTACACTCTTAAATTTATTTTATGGTTCGCTACATGATCGTTTTCAACCATACATTCACACAATAAAATAATATATACGTATACCAAAAGTTTTTTCTACTTTTAAATCACACATTTTTCTAAAAATCACTATTTAAAATTTTTTTTCTACCAAAATGGTTGTCAAACATGCTCTTAATTTATCTAATAAGAAATTCGTCTTGAGCATGGTCGTAGAAAAATATTTGCACATTAACACAGTCTAAAAACGGTTAAAATTGACTGTCCATGAATATTGACATAAATATAGCAGCGATGACATCAATTGATTTTTGTGTCTTCGAGGCAAATTAGTGTCGAGTCTGAATCAATAGGGGTGCGAATGGACCATTTACAGTCCCAAGTAACATTTCCCAATGATGTGGATAAATCACAAAAAGATTACCATCTTTGACATTGTAACAAACAAAAGGAAAAAGGGAAAAAATTGTGGAATTATAAGTCTTTTGGTTTTGCTGAAAATAAATTTTTTAATAAATTTTGATAAAAATTATTAAATATATAATAAAAAAATCGATAGTAGTTGTGGTCATAAAAAGTGTGATTAAAATTAATTGTTAACTTTGATTTAATTTTTTTTCAATTATTTTAGCTTAATCAAACCGGTACTAAAGAGTCAAGATGTGTCCCGAGTCACAAACTTGTCTCTTAAATAGCATTGGGGTTCATTGGCTAATTCTTAGATCTAATGCTACCTTCAACCGCTGGTAAACATATCAAATATTAGTTCTTCGATCTAGTATTAGATTAATAAGTTATGAGAGTACAAGGTTGATATTGTAGTGAAGATATGAAATCCAGAAGAGCAAGTCCTTCTCACTTGTCTAGTTGAATAAATAAATACAATGTCAATCGATAAGATATCGATCAACACTAGTTAATCAAACGGAGATTCCCGTTATGCAATGATTGTGTACGCATGTAAAATTATTGACTATGAGATTGAAGTCTCAAATCAAACTATAACTCCCTTCATCTCATCTATGTAAACTTGTTAGTCACGTGGATTAAGAAATATTATTTAATGTTATTGAAAAAATAATTTTTGCCAAAAAAAAAAAAATCTTTCCAAGTTTACCCTCATTTAATTATCAATAACTAGTAGTAAATTATTATTTGAAGTAGTAAAGAAATAAGGATATATTAGTAAACGAACAAAACAAAACATTCTTAATAAAAAAAAAAACAAGACTATATAATTAAGATAAGAAAATAAGAAAAGTGCGTCTATATAAATGAGACGGATGGGGTACTTATTATCACAAATAATATTGAAACTCAATTTAAAATTGTAACTGGGCTCTATAACTATTTAAATTGGAGACATGCACAAAAAACTAAAATCATGTGCTTTGTTTTATGATTGATATCTACAAGGATAAAAGAAAAGAAAAGAAATGTAGAGTAATTAGATATTCATTTTTGAAGTAAATATTTTTCTTAATTTTATTTAATTCGTCTATCCTTTTATTACTTTTCCCAAATAACATATAAATAATTTTAATAAAAAAATTGAACTGGGCTTTAAACAGTGTGGGCAGCCCATAACATGTAACCAAAAGCTGATGCCGAACCTTACAAGGTTCCAACCCATTAGAAGAAAATTTGGGCCCCAAATTAGGCTACAAGACCCGGTGGCCGGGTCTACTATTTATTTTAATTTTTATGTATGTTATTAGTAATCGTGTTAGATAGAATTAAAAGCTCTCCTATAAATTTGTGTTTAGTAAATGGTATTAGACTATATAAAGAATTTAATATATTGAATCTCTATTGTAGATGGATAGCATTATGGTAGATAATATGCTTTTCTTTTTTAGTCAAAGGTTTGCAATATCAACGATATAACATTTTATGAAAATGACATACTTACACAATAAAAAATATCTACTCTCTTTATTCGCTGCTTCCTTGAAGATAATCCATCCTCGAAGAAAATTATCTTAAATTGAGATTGTGAATTCGATTGGTTCAAATAATTCCGTTAAACTGTAAGTCAAAATTAATGTTATTTATCGATTTAATTGCCACGCATATTTTTATTTAGTGTACTTGTCTCATGCTCTGATTTTGATCCTTTGTAGACGGTTTCAAATTTAAATGTCTATTCCTAATTATTACTTAGTTTTTAATCCTAGTGGGAAAAAATTATTTGTGACCCTAACATATGTTGCCAACACGGGTAAATAAAGGTGCATTTTTTGTTTACTATTTTCAAACTGCTTTCAGTTTTCAGTTTTGCAAAACACTGAAAACGTGTTTTGTTTGATATTTCTGAAAATGCATTTTTGAAAACGAGATTAAATTTATAAAAGAAAGCTCAAAACGTATTTTTGACGTTTTAGTATTTTAACTGAAAATTATGAAAACACTCAAAACAAACATTTATATAAAATTTTATTTAAGTAAGATTTTTAAAAAAATTAAAATATAAAATTCTAAAGAATAAATTTTAAAAAATAAAATCTAAAAAATAAAATTAAAATCTGGAAAAATAAAAAATAAAAATAGTCCAAACTTTAAATAAAAAATCTAAAAATATATTTAAATGAACACGGATAAAAATATTTTGAGTCCACGTCATTAATTTTTATTTTTTATACTTTGAACTTAATATTATTTATAGTTATTTTACTTTGTAGCAAAAAAAAAAAATGAAATTATGGTGAGGTAGATTTCGATGGTCTCCTTGACGTGAGGGGTGTTCCGTTGCTCCGGTCGGTGTTTGCCACCTGCAAAATGAGGTCGGGACTTTCTCTCCCGTTGTACCTCTGGTGTGAGAATTAGCACTCGATTTTAGAGAATGGGAAGAGACTATAGTGGAATTCAAATAGTTCGAATTTTTAGAAGAAGCTACATTTCTCACCTTGGAGGTATTTATAGGCACCTGTTGCTACGCATGCGTTCGGCGGTTATAAACTTTAAATAAAAAATCTAAAAAAATATTTAAATGAACACGGATAAAAAAATTTTGAGTCCACGTCATTAATTTTTATTTTTTATACTTTGAACTTAATATTATTTATAGTTATTTTACTTTGTAGCAAAAAAAAAAAAAATGAAATTATGGTGAGGTAGATTTCGATGGTCTCCTTGACGTGAGGGGTGTTCCGCTGCTCCGATCGGTGTTTGCTACCTGCAAAATGAGGTCGGGACTTTCTCTCCCGTTGTACCTCTGGTGTGAGAATTAGCACTCGATCTTAGAGAATGGGAAGAGACTATAGTGGAATTCAAATAGTTCGAATTTTTAGAAGAAGCTACATTTCTCACCTTGGAGGTATTTATAGGCACCTGTTGCTACGCATGCGTTCGGCGGTTANTCCCGTTGTACCTCTGGTGTGAGAATTAGCACTCGATCTTAGAGAATGGGAAGAGACTATAGTGGAATTCAAATAGTTCGAATTTTTAGAAGAAGCTACATTTCTCACCTTGGAGGTATTTATAGGCACCTGTTGCTACGCATGCGTTCGGCGGTTAATGGTGCCACGTGTCCCACGTAAATCTTCTATTTTCACCCACGTTCTAATGGGATGACCCCCACTCCTCAAGCGGTTGGTTGTGCCCACGTTTGCCGTTGAACGGTTCAAATCCAACGCATTGTCATTTGTATGGTTAAGTGTAGTGTTGGCATCATAGACTGCCTCATGGGGGTCGACGACTTCATAGTGATTGGCGACCTCATGTGAACGTAAAGCGTCCATATGTTGGGGTAGACGACCTCATGTGAACGTAGAGCGCCCATATGTTGGGGGTAGAAGACCTCGTTGTGGTAGGCAACATCATTTAAACGTAGAGCGCCCGGTTGTTGGGGTAGACGGCCTCATAGTAGTAGACGGTCTCATGTAAACGTAAAGCGTCTGGTTGTTGAGGTTGACGACCTTATAGTAATAGGCGGCCTCATGTAAATGTAGAGCGCCCGGTGTTGGAGTAGACGACATATCACGTGGTGCTCTACATGAAGTTCATATCAAGTAGTTCTTTGTCTCAATGAACATCATAACGAATTAATAATGCCATCTTATGTTAAAAAAATATATTGCAAAGTTCACCAACTTTAAAATGTATACATTACTTGATAATATATTAACTTAAAATTGTTCTATTTTTGCTGAATAATCAAATTTCATAGAATAAAATGACGTAAAATTATTTTGCAAACTTTCAAACCAACCATAAATCAAATACAATTTTAACAATTTTAAAACAGACTTTGAAAATAGAAAACCAAAAATGAATTTCAAAATTCACAACTGAAAACTGAAACGCAAACCAAATGGGCTCTAAGAGTTTGATATGCACCAAATTTATCATATTGCAATTTGCAATTGGATTGATAAGTCAACGAATCGACAATTTGTCGCTTTCCGCAAGTGCAAACCATCTATAGTTGCATTTAATGCAAGAATTATGTCATATTCTTATTTTATCATATAGTATCGACGAAACATTTAATCAACGTATTGAAATTATGATAATATCTAAATTTCTTTGAACTTTAATTTTCATTTTTTATTATTGGGAAAAATTCTAATAAATACCTTCACATTTATTCGAAAAAATCTACTATTTTATAGAAAATTGTTAAGCATAAGTACATGAAAATTGTAAGAAATAAACAATAGAAAGTAATCAAAGCGGGTCGCTCCATTTACAAAATCTATGGTACATCTATAGATGAAACATATATAAGAGGACATTAAGAATTTCCAACTACTTTGAACCGCACCTATTGAAGCAAGTCCCCCCTTATCTTTTTGTCTCAAATATTTTATATAAAATAGTAAAATACACATTAAGTGGTCAAAGCTCCGATGCTATGTGTATTCAATTCTCGAAAATGATATTTATTGTTAAATCTCGAAACGTAACATAATCACGTGCTAATGAAAATCAATCCGAATATAACTAAGAATCGAATGCTAAAAGCATTAGATGAAACTTGGTGATTGGCCAACTCAATTAGGAATTAATTGATTCTTTCCCTTTTTCAATTCGAGCGGAGGTATAGAAGAAATATTGATCTAAATATTATTTCTCAAGCCAACTTCCATCGGATCATGTAATTAAAAACTCAAGGTGGAAACAAGTCGAAATGATATGAAATCAATTATTTGGATATTTCATGGAAAAAACTAAACATAACCCTTGTGCATAGTGAATCCTACCCTTGCGTTGGTGTAATAAAGAGGTACAAAATTGATTTTATTTGTTTATATAGAAAAAAGAAAATGATAAAATAATTTGCATGCACATGGAGCTTGTGTATAGTTAGAGTAACTGTTTGAAAGAAGAAGAAGGAAAAAAAAAGTTGATTAAATAAGCAGAAAACAATATCGTCAAGATCTTGGAAAGATTTTAATTTCCATTTTATACTTCGTGACCAAGTAATGTTTTGAGGCTATGGGATTTGGATCTATCATGGATTTATCATATATCTGAGCATGGTTTTGCAAATGCTGCATTACCTATTTTAAAACTTTCATTTTGTTTCGATTTTGTGATTAATTATTGAGTATTTTCTTGAATATAAATTATTATTTCAATTTATTATTTCTTGCATGTTTGACTTTTATTCAATTGAAAATATTAGTTCCTTTTTTTTTTTTTGTAATTTATTAATGAATTTATACGTGCCACCCTTGACGCCAATAGGCACGAGAAAAGTTCAATAAAAACTACCAAAAGACCTAACGCGAACTTATACTAGTTTGTTCTTCCAAAAGAGTTGCACCCCTTCTGTGGAGCTCAATAGGTCAGCCATCGTCGAACAACTGAGGCTCGTTTTAGGATTGATTTTGGAGTTCAAACTTCTAATTGTTAAATAATAAAAATAAAAATTTTAGGCTTCAGTTTTTCACCCCATCCGTGGAGCTCGATAGGTCAGCTAATTCTTTCTTCGTTAAAATTGAGGGCACTGGCAATTGGACGCTTCTTAAAATCATTAATAGGGGGAAAAAAAGGTGCTATGAGGAATTAAAAATCACGAAAAGAAAAGTTTGAGACTAAAAGTACAAAAAGAATTATAAATTAGGGACCAGCGCGCAAGCGAATTCATTAACAAAACTGATGTAAATTAATCTAAAATCCTTCTACAAAGTCAAATCATGAAAAGAATTTATCACAACTCATTTTGAAAATGTTAATTAAATAATGTCAAACTTATTCAACATCTGCAAGAGTAGATATCACACGATCATGTTATGTAATGTCAGCAATATTGTTAAATAATTAATTTATGCTACATTGCTGGAGATGTGAATCGTATATAAAAAGAAATATGCATATGCTATTATATTTATTTATTTGTTGTCATTTTTACTTATTTAAAAATATGAAGAAAAATAAATCTTTTGACTCTCTCTTAATGAATATTTTGGACGAAAACCATTTTTAAGGACAAGATGCAAAGATCGAAGAAAAAAATTGAAAAAATTGAAGATATAAGTGTAATAATGAATAAAGGCTCTGGACTTTTCATATAATTAATTAAGCATGTGTTTGGCACCCATTTTAGGTGTATTATAAATTTTGGAACAGTGATTGATGGAAGAATGTGTGATTAAAAAGTAATGAAAATTTGTGTGTAATATTGTTTTATTTGAAAAATGTGTGGTTATAATTAAGAAAGAAAAAAATTAAAAAATAATAATAATGGGTGTCAAACACAAGCTTAATGTGGTGCATTTATTAAAAATTATGATATCGATATATTCAACCGTGCATAAAAGAAATAATAATGCCTATAACAATATCGAGTTAATAATGCTAAAGGTCACTTAATTTCAAGTAAAGTTTTTTTTAAGTTACTCAACTTTTGTTTTCTTCAAAAGTCACAAGAAGTTTCAATTTTGTTATTAATAACAATTCATCATACTTTTTAACGTCTTTATATTTATTTGAATAATATGGACGTCAACCGGACTTGTTAGTTGTCCATTTGCGCAGCAGGTGCATCTTTCAATTTGTAAAAGTCTAATTATATAACAAGTGACTACGTTAAAAATTAGATTACATTGACAGCACGACTTTCTTGTTAAAATTGTGATTTCTTATCGCAACTCTCCAACACTCTACAAAGAGACCAAAGAAAGAAAATTCGTCACCAATGTGAGACTGTACACTGCTTCTGATGAAACCACTATTGATAATCAAACTAAAGTGAAAATAAAGTTACAAAAAATAGATAATTAAATTTTAATTTCACTCTAAGTTAGGTGACTTCCGGTGTTTTTCATATGAATATAAAGAATATCATATCTATATAAATTTAGGTATCACCAATATTTTAATAGATTACATTAAAATCTAGGCTCTCAACTTGAATTTTAATAAATTCTTTGACCCTACATGGTTGAACAAAATTCTCATCTTGAAAAAACGATGGGGTAAATAATAATAATTTAAATTTAAAAAAAAAAAATCTTGAATCTTGAGTCTTGACACAAATCCCACTTAAAAAACCAGTAAAATATATATATGAACGGAATACAGTAATATGATTCCTTAAATTACATTCATTACTTTTAGGATTTGGAACGTCCTTTATGTGAAACAAATTAAAGAAAATATTCATAATGCATTTATGAAACATTCATGTGTTTTTACTCACAAGAAGAAGCAGAAGTTCGAAAGATTTCAATTATGGGTTCATGAGCACCTTGTTTTTTTGTCTTCTACTATCTTCATAGAATTCAAATGACTGCAAGAATTCATCCTTACACCTTCTCCTCGATAGAGGGAGGTGGGGGTAGGTGGGGTGGGCGAAAGAGAGAGAGAGAGATGAATGCATTTATGGGTTCTCAACCAAGTCTTGATCTAGGTTCATCATTCTTCTCTCTCTCGCACCTACACACAGTGACAGTGGGGTCTCTGATTTGACTGCAAGAGATGTATAAATGTAGCAAAGGCCAAGAGTTGAACACAGCCCTACTCTATAATTGGTGCATCAATATCTTTGTTAAGCTCTATGCACCAGAATATTAATTACAATTTATTCTTATAAATAAATTGTTTTACAGAAGAAAAGACAGATTTTTTGTTGAGAAATTAAGTGGAAGAGGGGGAAATGGAATTCCAGAAACTCCTCTTTTTCTGCTTAATTTTCATTTCTTTCACCAAAATTATTGCACTCTCAAAAGAACAAGAGTTGGATCGTATTTCAACTCTTCCAAGGCAGCCTCCGGTCACATTTTCGCAGTTTTCTGGCTATGTTACCGTCAACAAAAAGCACGGCCGAGCACTGTTTTATTGGCTTACTGAGGCTACCAGTAAACCGGAGAATAAGCCTCTTCTTCTTTGGCTCAATGGAGGTTAGTTTTCCGCCCCGGCTTTATCCTCGATAAATTAAAATCGACTATACAGAACATTTTTTGTCCTTCTGTATAATTAAACAAGATTAAAGAAGATAAACGTGTGAAATTCTATCCGAAGTCTTCTTTAATGCAGTTTAGTCGAGTGTACCAAACATTCGAGCCATTTCATTATAGTAATTACTTCTTTTTAGTTGTGCATTATTCTATTCCACAATCATAGGCAAATTACTAAACCCTACCCCATCTACCACCTGCGCACATTTGCAGAGCTAGAGTGTCCAGTGCTAAAATGCACCAGTGTCACCTTCAGTACACACAGGAGGCTAAACATTTATGTTTGTATTTTGTACTCGTGATCACTCTGTGTGTGTGTATTTTAGTGCTGTATATTCTTTTTTCGTCTACTTCTAAACTTGAAATTCTTTCGCTTGCAAGTGCACAAAATTGCTCAGAAGAAGCGAGTGTCTGTTCCTTAGGGAATGGAATAAGTTTCTGTAGTTATTCACAACTAGTGAAGTCAGGTAACTTTCTGTGACTGTGAGGCCAGACAATCCTTTGCCGTCGCTATAAATTAAGAAAAAAATGTTAACCGTCTCATCTAAAATTTTGAAGAGGTTATATGATCACCTCACGCTTCTCCTTACCGTCCCTATTCATTAGTAAGCTAATATAGAAATTACATCGCTCGTCTCACTTTTTATGTATATAATCAAACGCGTCATCGGCATACTAATAACTCATTTTTGAAAATTTAAAGAAAATGGAAATAAAATTTAATCTTTCAAGTGCTAGAATTTGTACATACAAGGTAAAAGGGACAAAACTTGATAAATGCACGCGTGTTCAGAAAATAAGAGGTGAAACAGTGATGATGGGAGCTACATGTCTGAACAAAACAGAACAAGAATTTAATGAAAACAATTTATTTGTTAAGTTTTGGAAAAATATATATTGGCTGTCTTGTGCATTAATAATTAAAGATGACTACTCAAACATTTAAAAATAATAATATTATGTAACAGTAATGTATATTTGGGTAGTTGAGACATAGCGCACTCTTAATAACATAAACTCCTGAAAGAAAAGAGTAAATTTATTACGAAAGTTTGTCTACTCAAGATTTTAACTTTTACTATTTTTAATATTGTTATTTTGCCTAGTGAGCATCCCGTAAGTACTAAAGACTATAAACAAGAGTTCAACTTATTTTTGTTGATATCGTCATCATTTCTATTGAATATATAATAAATAATCCACAATGCTACACTACACGGTTTTATTCATAGCCATAGAGTTCCACTTGGCACAATCTGATTGGTAGTTGACAAAAAAAAGTCTGTGAATCAAGTGCTGTCAATGCGACACCTGTAAAGAATCTGTAAATAAAACACGTACCCTTGGCTTTTTCATAAATAATACTAGATAGACAAAGAAACGAGTTTTAATTATTTTTTTAATATTGTCATCCTCTTCCCTAATCATCCTATAAATAATATTGGATAGTGTATGTGAATCCGTTTGACAGTACTTTTGAAAAGTAAAAAATTCCTCCTAATTATTTTTGAATATTTTTAAATAATTTTCTATAAATATTTTATCTGGCTCGAAGAACATTTCAAGGAAGCTGGCCTAAAATAATTTTTTAATGAAACACTTTTACAAAAAGTAGAAGTAAAACAGAAACTCTTCCAAACGGATCCATAATCTCTTAATTTCTTTTCCATTTTTTGCATGGTTTTTTGGAGTAAACTTGCAAAACCCCGTAATGACTGTACATCTTTTCTGCGTCACATCCATTAATTAATAGTTCAATACACACAACTTACATCCTACCTGTATTGACCAGTCCACCATCATTTATTTCAACCCTTGCGTGCATCAATGTTGTTAAACACATACTTGTCTATTAGACTGAACTGTTATTCAATAAGATAATTACTTATTAGTTCTTCTAATATATAGTTTGAGGACTTGTCATTTGAGTAAGACAACATTGTTTGCTTATGTAGAGCCGCCATTGTGCATTCCAAATTTAACTCTATAAAAAATTGCACTTAGTTCTCAATCTATCATCACTGCTACAAGTTGGTTCTCAATTATTCATTATTATTGCATAATTAGTCCAATGATGGCGATCATCTAAATATAATTGTTAAACTATCATGTGATCATTACATGTCAAAATTTTCGAAAACAAGTTTTGATTATGATTTTAGCTAATCTCAAACTTTGAAGTGAATCGTGTTTTCATGATGGTCACTACTAGGTGAGACCAACTTCCCAACGAGACCGTAAGAAATGAATGTTTTTCAAAAATTATAATTGATTACACGCAATAGGTCTCGAGAAATGTGTGAATAAAAGGTAGGCAAAAGTAGTTGGTCATACAAAATATAGATAAAAATAAAATTTGACTAAATTATTAACAATTATAATTTTTGATAAACATGGCAATTCTAATAAATTACTGGTATATTTGAAAGAACAGGACCAGGTTGCTCATCAGTGGCTTATGGTGCATCTGAAGAAATAGGTCCATTTCGGATTAATAGAACTGGTTCATCTCTATATTTGAATAAGTACTCATGGAATAAAGGTACAACCATAATTTGATTACGGACTCATTACTCACCACACATTGTGTGTTTTTCAAGTGTTCATATAGTTAGTTTCATCCTTTACAGTGGCAAATATTCTTTTTCTGGAATCGCCAGCCGGAGTCGGGTTCTCTTATACAAATACCAGCTCCAATCTCAAGGACACTGGCGACAGAAGGACCGGTAAAAAACTGCAGTTTTTGTTAGTACGATGTATAGTGGTGTCAAAATCGGCATGACCATTTAGGACCCGATTGACCAGCATTTATGTCGGGTCCATAGCTTAGTCCTAGCCCCAATATTGATCCAAAATCCCGGCTAGGCCCGGACCGCGTCTTAAGTAGTGCATGTCTGGACCGGCCTAAGTAGGGGCCATTTGGACCGCCCCTCATTTTGACACCACTTTGTGAGTATGTTATCAATTGGCTATTATCACCAATAACATTTGCCCTATCATGCCACAGCTCAGGATGCCCTAGTTTTCCTCTTAAAATGGATGTCAAGATTTCCGCAGTACAAACACCGAGATTTCTACATATCCGGAGAGAGTTACGCAGGTAAACACTCAAATACTTATATTATTCTCTCCAAAAGCAATAAATTTCAGAATTTTACTAGTGACATAAATTATTTTGACTCACAGGGCATTATGTACCACAGTTAGCAAAGAAAATATATGATTATAACAAAAGATCTTCCTATCCAATCATCAATCTTAAAGGATTCATTGTGAGTAATATTCGAAAATTCGTAAGATTTCCATATTTTCTCATAAATATAACTACTTCACGAAGAATATATCAAATTATATTTGAAACATGTACACAGGTGGGAAATGCAGTCACAGACAACTACTATGATAGCATTGGAACAGTTACATATTGGTGGAGCCATTCTTTGATATCAGATAGAACATATAATTCGATTATCAAATTGTGCAATTTCAAGTCAGAAAATTCGTCCCAGAAATGCGATGATGCTGTCAATTATGCTATGAATCATGAATTCGGCGACATTGATCAATACAGCATCTATACGCAGTCTTGTAAGGCAATGCAAGATAGTACTAAGCATACTATAAGGCTTAAGAACACTCTAATACGCCCAAGGTTTTCTGGATACGACCCGTGTACTGAGAACTATGCAGAGAAATACTATAATCGACCAGATGTACAGAAGGCTATCCACGCTAACAAAACAGGGATACCGTATAAATGGACTGCTTGCAGGTAATTAAGTCGACAGCAAAACAAAAAAATTTAAAAAAAAACATCAAATTTATAATACCTTCATACTTTATTTGACAGTGATGTACTTATAAGGAACTGGAAAGACTCCGAGGTTTCAATGCTGCCTACCTACAAGAAGCTGATTGCCGCAGGGCTCAGAATATGGGTTTTCAGGTATGACTATGCAATTACCGAAAATTCTGTAAAATGTAAAAAAATATGTAGAATCATAAGTACTTTGGTAACATTAAAGTTGGGATTATTAGCATACAATAAGCAGTAACTTTACATGAATTTGATTTTAATGCAGCGGGGACACAGATTCAGTAGTACCAGTTACTGCAACTCGGTTTTCCTTGAGCCATCTAAATCTCAAAGTCAAAACTCCCTGGTACCCTTGGTACTCTGCTAGTCAGGTAGTAAAAATACACATGCACAAGTGTATTAGGTATACTTATACGTGGATTATACGATCTTAGTACAAAATGTTGATGCTAAACTAGCTTGATTTATATACAGGTAGGAGGGTGGACAGAGGTTTATGAGGGGATAACATTTGCTACAATTAGAGGAGCAGGACATGAAGTGCCATTGTTTCAGCCTAGAAGAGCTTTTATTCTTTTAAAGACATTCTTGGCAGGCAAAAACTTGCCAAGATCTTGAATAGTTTCATAGAGAATGTAGTTTTTAAGAAGTTCGAATGCTGTTACAAGTTGATCATCATCACCAGTTTATCCTTCCTACAAAAAGAAAATTGTGGTAGAGGTTTGACTAGAATAGAGGTCTTTCAATTCAAATTGTACTTGAATTATAATTCTTCATTGTTGTCAAACTTCATTACAACTTGATTTATGTCGTACAACTACGAACATGAACAGGAAATATGAGGTGTAATTGATAAATTTTAACAGAGACGTATAATCGAAGGATACACAAATGACAGAATCCATAACGAACAAGCAGAATACATGCACGAGCGAGAGCTCATTGCAGCCCCTTTTATTTCAGTGTGCATGGACTGTTGATTACCAGAAGACAATTGTAATTGAAATGACCCCATAAATCATCATCATCATCATCATCATCATCATCATCTTCTTCTTCTTCTTCTTCTTCTTCTTCTTCTTCTTCTTCTTTTTTACTTTTTCCCTTATTTTTTACATTTTTCCTTATTTGCATGAGTTTTTTTTTTTTTCCTTCAACCAATTATGAAAAATATACTTTAAAGGGCAAAATATGGGTGAAACAAGTGTTCCAAAAAAAAAAAAAGATTCTGGAAACGGAGAATAGTTTCTTGAGGTGAGTTGAAACTTCGATTGATACCATGAATTTTCTTGTCATTCCATCTTCTAATTCACTTGTATAAACTGCTAAATAGGATTTATAATCGAACGTGACTTTAATTGGAAAACGAAGTGATGAATTGGACCATTGACAATTCCAATCTTTCATATGGAGTACTAAATTATCATATTTCGTTGTAGGCTTGACACGTGCTCAATTTCTAGTACTGGCAAGGGTTACAATTGTTCCTTTACAAATTTATATTTTAATTTTAGTCGTTAGGTGTTTTTTTCCTTTGCTGATTTCACGATGTTGTTGAATTTTAAATTTTGATTAATTATTGTTAATGACCTTGTTCCAGACTTGAATAGTATAGTTATTGTTAGAATATTGATGTAATTTTTAGGCTCTATTTGTTTTGCTTTGCTTCGTTGCATTGCTGTGCTATTTTGGGCGCTCTTTTCTTTGATATTGTTGGTACAATGCTTTGACGAAAAATTATATCTTATAATCTTTCTTTCTTAAACTAATTTAAACCCTTTTTTACACTCAACTTCTAGGTGTTAGCCATTGAATGACTTCAGTCAATTACTATAGCTCCTAAATATGTGTCTGGAGCTTAAAATAAAAGAAGAGAGAGAGTAAATGCATTGATTCGAAGTCAGTTTGAAGATATAGATAAATACTTTAATGACAAGAAAAGAAAAGAAAATGAAGGAACACCAAAAAAATTAGTGACTGAGAAACTTTAGAATCAGAATGACAATGATAATATGGATGAACCGAAAGAGAACGAGAAAATGATTGAACCTGCCAATGTGAATGAAGTAAAGCAGAATGATGAAGATAATGTTTAACTATGTCACAACAAAGGCAGAATGATGAAGATAATTAACCATACTGATGACGGTTGCATCCGCAAAAATAAGTTTCTCCAAATTGAAATCTTTCAAGACTTATCTCTTATCAAATATGTCATAGCAAAGATTGAATGCATTGACCATGTTATGCATTGAAAAAGAAATGGTTGAACAACTCGATTATTCAAAATTGATTGATGTTTTTTCATTTCTAAAACCACAATAATTGTTGTATTTAAGTGACCGTTTAGAGCATTTTTACATTGTTATTTGATTGTAATATATATATTTCATTTTATTTGTAGTTTTATTGTTGATTTTAAGCTAACAAATTTAGTTCCATAAAATTCTTATAAATGAAAAAAAAAATTGATTGTTCGCTACGATTTAGGAGCATAAATTCTAATATTCACCTTATGCCTCGTGGAACATAGGCATAGCCCTGCATACGCTATTAGAAGACAACGTTTTGTTGCTAGAATTGTTTAATCCGTACTTACATTGTTAAAAATGTTCAAAAGCGTACCCTCTAGGCGTATATTTAATACATCTCACCCAAATCATCAAGTCAAAGATCAGTTGAGCACATTCAATAAACTTCACAAATTTCTGACAAGAAATACAACGATGCATCACGGATAAAGGTACTCGAGATGTGTCGACTTACATTTGAAGATATTGCTCGAGTCAATTAAACAATTTAGCAAGAATATCTGGTTTTAGCTTTTGGAGAAAGGAAACCTGACCCAATTGCCTACTCAAATCCGCGATTATGCGATCCATGTATAGAATGTATAGTGCATTCCTGCTCTCCAAGAGCTCCAAGACTTTCCGAGCGTGACAAAGAGATGTCACCCATTCTTCCAAAAGCTCTACATGGTAACAACATACCAAGTTAATTTGATACCCAATGTCTAGTACGACTAAAACTTTAATGAAGAAGAGTAACACAAGATGTTGGTTCTAAATCAAATTTTACGAGTAATCTCACACAGATTATCAATAATGTGATCGTTGCAATTACTATATGGTCATGAGGATGAGTTAAGGAGATAACCAACGCAAAAAAAAGCAAAACGCGTACTTAAGTCGAAGGCTTCGTCCTTTGACCAAGTTAGCAAGTAGTCTGAAACCAGAAACTCAATAAGCTGGATCCTGCCACATTCATCACAATTGTGTCATTGAAACCTGAGAAATGCCAAATAATAAGTGAGCCATTTTTAGAATATATTTGAGTATCATATTGTATGCACGTGAAGGCACTATGAAACTGAATGACAAACATATTTTATCATCCAAAAGGAACTGAAAATAATTAATGTGAACATATGAATTGCAAAGTGCTACCAAATGCGACAAACCTGTAAACGAAATATAAAAGAAAGAAAGAAAATTGATAAAATTTGTATTTTACTAACACGTTAGCGTTTGTGTTGAAGATGTAATATAAAATATATAATCCTCCCGTGATAGCACAAACAATTGGATGAGGCAGTTAACATGCAAATCAACCGCTTCTCAGAAATTGATGTTAAGCCCCAACCAAATTGCTGGAAATTTTTTTACCTATTCAACAAGTGATTCGACCAACTAATTTACCAACCAAATTGCTGGAATTTTCTTACCTATTCAACGAGTGAATTTTAAAATTTCACCAAGTAATTTAGGAAACTCCAAATGGATAAATAATAGCTCGAAAATTTGCGATATATGAACAAGCAAACACAATTGGTGACATAACTTCAGACACTGAGCCCCCAAGTTCCAAGTTTTATAAAAGATGCAAAGGTGTATAGACATCAAACGCACCAAATACTTAGTACAAAAGGGATGCATGAAATCTATGCGAAAAGATTATTATTAATAGAATCACACAATGTTCTTCATTGCTAGAAATGATGAGTAGATATAAGAGAAGGTGATCACTTAGATGTAAAACATATGCACGGAGAAAGATATTTCTCCAAGCAAACAGTCGTATTGCACAATGATGTAGTAACCAAATAGTCAATTGGTTCTCTTCAAATTGATTGCTTTGGGAAAATGTGAAGTTACTACAGCGAAAAGGGATTCCATACAAATACTAACCATTCAACTGCTATCAGAATAATCTAGAGTCATATAAATGAAACTAAAAACATGAAGATTCAATCAATGATAATGTTAATCACAAATGCGACATATATGATGAAGCAAATCTTACATCATGTACATACAATTATGCATTCTGGGGAAGGAATCATCAAATGGGTCAATGAAGAGTAAACTTTCTGCTGTTACAGAAATTCTCTGAGAAACGGAAAGGATCACACGTTGACCAACATAAGCATTGCTTCCAAGCTTACGCAGCAAATGCTGAACATAGAACTGGACATTGTTGGGAGAGTGGTGTGATCCTGGAAAATAGAAATGTTAAACAACAGGAAAAGAAATTAATTGGTTGAAATTGACAATGGCTCTGGAGGCAAAATGATCAAATAAACTGAAGTGAAAGCATTTGTCAAACCCATAAGACTTTTGGATCCCGTTGCTAGGAGAGGTTATGGAATGCAATGCATCTAGAAACATAATTATTATGACAGAAATGTATTGGAAACATAAAATTAAGCAGAAATGTAACTAAAGATTTACCATCTTGTGGCGCATTACACATTCTTCTCAACAAACGCATGATTAAGCTGCTCACAATGCTTTCAACAGCTACTTCTTCCATTCCGATTGATGACAGAGCCTTTAATGTATCTTCATAAAACCGATTTAGTAGTGTAAGACAATTGAAATAGGTAATATTTTATTTTGGAACGACATAAATACAAAAAGACAAAACATAAATCCGTGGACAGTCGTACACAAGTGTTGGAAGAATTAATGATGCAGTCCAATTGATCCCTAATAGAGAAACTGTGCAGCTTTAAAAAAAAAGTATAATGAGCATGTTCACAGAAAATGACCAAGAATTCCAGAAGACAAATATCTTATATTTGATAAGCTTTTCAAAGAAGAGTTTGACAGCATGTTTTTACTGGTCAAATGTCTTATTCTTTTCAAGAATTATAACAGCAGAATAGAAGAAGTCTGATTAGTTACTTTTAACAGTCCTTTAGTTTCTATAATTCATTCAAGATAATGTTTTAAGAATGAAATATGCACACGGAGAAAGATCCATCCAAAGTAATTCATCTAGTTAATTACAGCCCCAGTGCGGATGGAGATGGTAATATTTGAGTTGAGAAATGACCCATAGCACGGACAGTGGTGTACTCCACCCAATGTCTAGAATTACCCCCAAGCAAGGAAAGAAAGAAGAGCATAATTGCAGTTATACACATTAATACTTCTGTTCATCTCCATAAAGAAGGGATTATGTGTCACCATTTGTGATTTGGTGGTAGATATGGCTCCTAATTTTAGTGTGGCTTATGCTATAGAAACAAAAAGGACAACTGAAAAGAAAATATCATACCGAGAATGAAGTCAATGGCCTGGTGTGACCAGTTCTTAAAATTACCCCCCTCAACCTGCAACATATGGATGAGAAATATCCAAAATAGTGGTACTAAGTAGGGTAGTGCAAATTATTATATTGCACAAAAACTAGATTGAGCCTTAAAGGAAGAATAGAAAGAGCCACACTCTGAGAGGAGAGACAGTTTCACAAAGTTCCACCAGAAAATCTACCGAAGTCCTCAGTTGTTCCAATTCATTTTCACTAGCATAATCTGCAACATAGAGAGAGAGAGAGAGAGAGAGAGAGAGAGAGAGAGAGAGGTTATTGATGTGAATCGGAAGGTGCAGAAAATTCTAATTCACAAACAGGACACTTATGATTGAACAAAAAATTTACTTCTATTTTGCTGATAACTGTAGAAAAAACACAGAAGTATCAAAAAAGTATACTCCGTTTGTAAATCTTAATCATGGAATTTCTCCTATTTTCTAGTGATTTTAAACCTTTCATACTCTCTGAAAAGAAGGATTTGACCTGTCTGCATGGTTATAGAAACATATCCTATTTGTTTTCAAGGATGAGCAAAAATACAATTTTTCCTATATCATTTCAAGTATTTCTGTCATGAAAAAATTATTCAGAATTAATATTCGAAAATTATATGGAATTCACTCGTGCAGTGTGACCAGTGATCAATGACCACATATAAAAAGAATACTGAATTCATCAAGAAAAAATACGTTGTTTATATATAAAACAAAAAGTTTAATATCTTTGTGATTTCTATAAGCACTTTCCATTAATTGGGTGAATTAACAAGATATATACACATTAACAATGCATTATATTGCTGTTTCACCTGAAAGACATGATTGCTCTGTCAAGCCACCAAGTCGTCTTCTCTTTCTCTCACTTAATCTCACTGCAAAAGGTCAAATCAATTGAATTCTAGCAAAGAAGAAATATAAAACACGAACAATACTAGAAACTGCATGAAAAAATTTGATTAGAAGATATTGAAGAGTAAAAGACGAGAGAAAACCTTGTTTAAGAAATCTACGATGCAGCACATCCTTAAATCTCCATTGATTGGATTCACAGCCAACGTTGGAAAGCTTAGGGCTTAGTTCCCCAAACTTGTCGAAGAAATAGCATTTGCATGATGCACTTTGTGGAAATACATCATACTGAATTCCATCTACTTCAAGAAATTGATTGTAAAATCTTATCAAATATTGGACAAAGACGCATGTGCACGAGTGTAGCAGTGATATTTTTGCGAGTACTAAATATCTGCACACAAACCAGCAAACAGACTACACACACAATGACTCAGATTATGTACAAATGGAAAAATAACGAAAATCATCATAAAGAGGCCTAGCCTAACCTTCAGCGAGTCTGAGATTTTCCTTAAGTTTGAGAATTTCAGCTTTCCGTTCTTTGGCCTAAAATTTCCAATTTGTAGAATCAGAATTCCGGGTTCAGTTAAATCACCGATCCACGTGCACAAGAGCAATATATAGAGAGTCCAGAAGTTCACCTTCCGTTTCCATACAATGGCGTCCGATTCAGAGGCATCATTACAAGGAGGTGGAGTATCACCATCATTAGGTTTCTGGAGACGCTTGTATTTGAGAATCGCCATTGCTATTGCGAGTTTCAGTTGTTGATTTGCATTGCCCTTCGTTTGTTGTGCTTGTGTTTCCATTTGCGCGGGATTGAAAGTAAGCTTTGGTGCTATTTATATTGATTATTCATAAAGAAGGTTAAGGGATACAATTGGAATTACATTTTGGATCACGAAGATTTTGTGTTGCGCTTAAATTCGCTATTAATTATTGGGAAAATTGCAGTACCAAATATATCACTTTTATGCACTTTGCCCAAATTTTTCATTTGTGCCATCAGATGTGCCATACATTTAAAAATGTCACAGCTGGAGTCCAGATGGACAAAATCCATCAATTTGACCATTAGTTGACCATTAAAATAAATTGACCTATTTTGACTAATATAAAAGGGATAAAATGGTACTTTTATATTATTTTACATAAAATAATATTATAGTAATTAAATATTATTCATAAAGAAGGTTAAGGGATACAATTGGAATTACATTTTGGGATCACGAAGATTTTGTGTTGCGCTTAAATTCGCTATTAATTATTGGGAAAATTGCAGTACCAAATATATCACTTTTATGCACTTTGCCCAAATTTTTCATTTGTACCATCAGAGGTGCCATACATTTAAAAATGTCACAGCTGGAGTCCAGATGGACAAAATCCATCCATTTGACCATTAAAAAAAATTGACCTATTTTGACTAATATAAAAGGGATAAAATGGTACTTTTATATTATTTTACATAAAATAATATTATAGTAATTAAATAAAAATATTAAAAAAGAAGAACCCGCCCCGCCCCTCCCCGCCTCGCCCCAACCCAAAAATCGATCCAAAGATCCAGTCAACACCAGCACCACACCATCTCCCCCAATCAACACCATCCAGTCATCCATTCGCGCCTTCACTGTGCAATATCAGTTGGTGCAGTATCAATTTTTGAGGAAATCAAAATCCAAAAAAGTGGTGGTGAGAGGAGCCAGCAATTCTTCACTTTATCTGCCAAAGAGCCACTAGAAGTATACTCCAATAATACATTATACAATTTC
>CAIGRP010062739.1:0-54692 GCA_903798385.1 Fraxinus cuspidata | reverse complement strand
AATCATTTAAAGCACATTAGGACCTTTAAATAAAAGTTCATTTTGTATTGATATTTTCTTTTCTCCCCTTGACTTTTTGCATATATGTTTTTCATATTTTTCAATCTTTTAAGCTCATAATTATATTTCACATCTTAAGTGCAAGATCATCTTCATTAAGCGACTAAAATGACCCATGTAACAAGCTTTAGGCTGGTTAACCCAAGTTAGTTGACCATAGGTACCAGGTTATGAGAAACCCCGCATGTTTAATTGCTCGAGTCAAATAGGCTCCAAAGAAGAATATAAGATATTGAACTTTTTATTATCGGGGATAAACTTGAGCTTAGGTCTAATAAATAAGGCCAATTTATATTTAAAGTCACCTTACTATAATGTGACTTCCATATCAAATCTCACACACGCGGTAGAGTCCAACTAATAATATCATAGTGTGTGCAGTGCAGATGGTACATGAAGACTCCTATACTAAGTACTACATGAATAACCTAAGCCAACAATGGAAATGATGTTACAGCTTATTGATTAGCTATATGCCTAATCACAACAAACAAATTCAAATATATCATATGTTAAGCTGTAAAAGCAACTTCCACATTTGTATTTTTCAATTTTTTTTAATTTTTTTTTGTTTTTATTGTTTTTCAATTTAAAACAGAAAACACGAAACACAAAAAAAATGACAACACACAAAAATAAAAGTAAAAACAAATACAAGGCATACATAAATATAAGTCACACAATGATAAAATATGAGCATGCACCAAAAAAATATATAATCAGTTAGGTACGCAAATGCGCTTACCTTTGAAAGTACCGTGATCTATTTCACATTTTTCAGATCACTTTTCTTCATCCAAATTTGCCTAGTGATAGGAATATTCCTATTCATCTATGTCATTAACTTCGTCAATTGACTCACTTGATTAGTAATAAAGTTAATCTGACCAACACATTCCTGATTCTTATCTCTATTTAAGTTTCGACTTTTATTTCTGTTCAAAAAATGATGACACCTAGGCCTTATGTGTCATATCTCACCTCAGTGAAAACAAGTAGAGATAAACTTAGGACCAATGTTATGTGGACGCTAACGTCTATTCCTAGGTCGACGGGTCATACGCTGTCTAGTAGGCATCTATCTAGAAAATCCTTATCCTTAATATCAGGGTTAGGCACATGTTTGGGTTGGTCAGTGGCAGGGACAAACGTGGTCTTAGAAGTACTAGCACTTTTTTCCTTAAAACCTAGACCTACCTTATTTCCAGCCGGCTTGCCTATTCCTAAAATGTTATTTGAATTTTCAGAACCACTAGAGAAGGCAAGCAGTTGAGACTTAGAATATTCTAGATCGCTCAGAAGGTTCTTAGCCTGGATTTCTAAGGTCTCTTTCTCAGTGGTCACCTCGCTTGCTCTCCTAGAGGACTTCTCGAGCTCACTGGTGAGGTTAAGGTTCTTAACATGAGTTGCTAAAATTTCATTCATGGATTTTACTTTACTCGGGATCGAGGTAGATTCCTTAATGTGCGTTACTAACTTCTCGTTTTCCAATTCAAGTTCCTTATTCTTCGCACTCAAGACTTTGTTTTTAGTAAGAATCTTAAAACTCTCATCATACATCTTAGCATAAGCCTCTTGGATGTCTTCATCACTATTAGAATCTTCCTTACTATCAGAATCCTCACCACTACTTACGTTCTCAGCCTTCTCACTCTCCTTATCAGAGTCATTCCTAATTCTAGCAGTAAAGGCAATATAATTCCCACTATCCTCACGAGTGGATTTATTATTCCAATTGTCCGAGCTAGACTCGTCATCAATAAGAGTAGCATTCATAACCTTATCCGGATTTCTCCTACTGGTAGGGGATTCACTCCTAACATGACCAAAACCTCGATAATTATGGCATCTCACAAATTTAGATTTTCTCCTAGATTAACTTGGGCTACCTTTATGTCTCTCTTGAGGGTTATTTTTCTTCCAAACCATTTTTCGAAATTTTTTAGTCAAGTAACTCATCATCATCCGATGAATCGAAATTAGAAGATTCGGTCTGAATGTTTCTCACGAATTTCAAGGCCAAAGATTTATCTTTAACATGTTTATCTTAGGTCAGTTCATACGTCTGGAGGGATCCAACTAACTCATATACCTTAATAGAATCTATGTCATTTCTTTCTTCAATCACCGTGATTTTAGGCCTGAAACGCTCGGGTAAAGATCTAAGAATTTTACCCACTATCTTAGGCTCGTGGATTTTCTCTCCTAGGTTGAAGCTTGAATTTACTATGTCGTTTAGGCTCGCGTAGAAGGCATCAAATGTCCCATCCTCTTTTATCATTATCTATTCAAACCTAATGATCAACATTTGCAATTTCGAGTTCTTAACAGCCGAGTTCCCTCATGTGTGGTCTGTAGAATATCTCAAACCTCTTTGGCTACCTCACACATAGACACTCTTCTAAACCCTTCCGGGGATACCACCATAAATAAGGCATGTAAGGCTTTACTATTCTAGCTACATTCATCTAAGTTTGTCCTAGTCTAATTAGCGATAGGAGTGGGGGTCACTACCTTGTCTACAGTTGTACTAGGGGCATTCCAACCATTCACCACACTCAACCAAATCCGTTATCCATAGATTTTAAGAATTCTCTCATTCTAACTTTCCAATAGGCATAGTTTGTGCCATCAAAGTATGGCGAGACGGACAATGAACTACTCATCTAGACAAATTAGGGTCAGGAATCAAAATTAGGCTCTGATACCAATTGAAAATTACGTAGTTCGCTAACTAAGTTTGACCTTACGTGCATAATTATTCTGTTAAAAGCAAAACGTCACTTCTTAATAGTTTATAGATGATTAAGCATACAATTCATTTATCCTATATTTGAATACCGCAGTTTGTAATATGGAAATCAATGAATAACACCAATTATTGATGACGGAGAAACCCAACTCAGTAAAAACTTCTGGACCAAGCTAGTTACCTCCACTATAGACAATGTGGATTACAGTTCAATTACAGACTTGTTCCACTAGCTGTTGTAAACCCAGCAACTCCAAGATCTGCTGTTCTTCTAGACTAACGATCGACTACCCTAGATACTATCTAGCCAACTTGCTAGATCTCCCGATCTACCTCTTGTAGCTTCCAAGATCCGCTGTAAATTCTAGACTCGCAATCTTCTACACGCATATCTTCCAAGTGGATACCCAAGAATCACATATTCACGTTCTTCTTCCTGCGCTTGTTGTCCAATCTCTCTCAACCTCTATCAACTTCTAAAATCCAACTGAGAAAGTACCGTCCTAAGGATGTTTAGGAAGTAGGAGTTTTGGATTCTTTAATATGATGTTTTCCCAAGTGTGTGGTTATATGAAATTAAAAGTAAAAGGATGAAATCCATGTATGAATAGACTCTTGAATATGTTATAAAGAAGAGGCGCAATGAACAACCCACCCAATTTCATGTATAGGCTTGGGTATTTATAGGAGATTTTAATTAGGTTGAATGGTCCAGAAAAAATACTTCAAAACAGCAATTAGGGTTTTCTGGACCTGTCACTTGAGTGAGAAGCTAGCGATAGGCGAGCGACACACCGTCGCTCGAGCAAAAGACGGGCGACAAGCGAGCGACGATGATTCTGTTTTTGTCGCTCAAGCAATGTCCAGGCGATAGGCTAGGGAAAATGCGGCGCCGTATTTCTCCTATTTTTATGCTCGAACCCTAGACCTCATTACCCAATTTATACAAATTTTACCCTAAGTCCTTGACTTTTACAACACGTAACAAATTACTCATTTGTCCACAGAAATGTCAATGCTAAAAACCTAACAGTTTATGCTTACAATAATGGTCGAAAGTTTAAAACGTTGCTTTTGGTGATTTTGATAGATTCTTACAACAGTGGTCGACAATTTAAAACTTGTTTTTGAGTTGACTCTTTCTATTCATGTGGGAGATTGATGGAATTTACGTGATAATTTTTATAAGTATTTGAAATAATTTCTAATTGGTACGATGATTAATCATGTCTCTTCAAGTGCAAATAGGTCATATCAAGGAGTCATTTTGTTTTGAATTGAGTGTAACTATTTAAATAGGTACATTATGAATAGTTATGACATTTTGATAGGGTTAATCTATATCACTAAATTTGAATAGATGTGATTTACTGGTCCATATTAATTTATACTAAATTTGAATAGATGTGATCTAATGGTCCATATTAATTTATTCTAAATATATAACCATTTTGAAAATGACGCTTAAAAATCTATAACTAGGGACCCCTAAATCCATGTTTCTTACACAAATTCAACTCAAGAAAAAATAATTTTGAAATTTACTCTCTTCAAAATATTCAGTTATTTTTATTTTACTAAATTAATTTTCATCCAATTTATTTTCAAAATCAAAATTATGTTCAAGCAATTTTAGTTCATGTACATTTTGTTCTAGAAGAATAACATCAATACCTTGGTTCGTCTGAAAAAAATTAATATTGTGTTATATTAATTTTAGAAGAAATGTCTTATCTTGGGATATATTCGTCCATTTGATCTTGTTCACACTAGTTTAGATAGCAAAATCTATCATAAGAAAATTTGTAATCATATTCCTTATTTCATTTCAATTCTTTCTATTTTTCTACATTTCAATTAGTCATTTGATCGTATTTCTTTGTATGTATCTTGATTTCGATAAGTCAAAACTCTATAAAATATTTTGTTCGTAAAATGTTAATTGTCGAATAAATTATGCATCAATTTATCCAACAAAGTGTTTAAATGATAAATATGTAAGTACTAAAACCTGGTTAATTAAAAACATTATCTCAATTATCCGTTTCAACCATAATCCACCAATTAGTAAGAACTTCCTATATGTAGTTTTACGTACTATTCTAACTATGATAGTTTAATAGTTTAATAGATTGTGTTCTACAAGATATAATCTATTGCAGAATTAAATAACGATGAACACCAAATATAACATGGTAAACTCCTAAGAGAAATATCCACGGACCTCCATGTCACGGATAATATAATCTACTGTCAAAGGATAAAAAAAAATACAATAGTTTCGATTTTGTAATTTCGCAAAATTAACAAAAACAATCAAAAGCAAGTAAAGAACAACGCGATCCCTCATTTTCTTTCTTCTTTTGACTTGTTGGGGACGTAGAATCAAACCCTCCGATTTTTACTTTATTGCCACTTCACTATTGTATTCGACTGCAACCAATATTTGGATTAAGATTCACTAATCTTAACTCACGCCAACACCGAATCTTTGAGTATGATTATACCATTCACGCTCAAGTGTGTTATCTTCAATTACTATTGATGAACTCAATTTTATTTTTTTTTTGAAATACTTTAATGGAACATCAATCAATCAGAACTCATTGGGGATGGTCAAAAGACTTCAAAACTTGCTGCTGCAAGTTCGCTGAATATAGACAAATTTTTCTCAAAGCATTAATTTGTCCCTTAATTGTTTTCTCTACTTATGTAAAGACTACTCCAAAGCACGAACATGTCTTACCTAAATAAAAGAAATTTTGGCGAGCAGGAATAATATAGAGCATGTTTTATATGATTAATAATTAAATTAAGGAAATTTTTTAATTATTAAAATATTTTTCATTCTTTTAATTATTTGACCAATCAAACCAGTCATAGTAAATATATAATGTAGAATATGTATTATGTGGTCAATAATTAAATTAAGGAAAGTTTTGATTTGTTAAAACAACATTTTATTTTTTAAATTATTTGACCAATAAAATCAGTCCAAGATGGTAAATATATATTTATATATATGTTGCTATATGGAAGTTATATATTGCATCTTGTTTAGGGCATGGAAACCCTAAAATCCGCAATCAAGAAATTTGTTTACCTGTAGCACACAGTCAGTCTTGACTGGCTGGCTTACATTAAGTCATCCTGACGGATTGTTTTACATGTTTGGACTAAAATGAATTGTACACGTTTTTTTGCACATATTTTGACATTTAAAAATCATTCTAATTTAAATAAGTCAATAAATAAATAATAAATAAAAATATAAAATATAGTTTACCTACAAAATAGAAAAAATAAATGATGAATAATTTGGTAGTACTTGTAGATTTCTTGAAATATGTAGATAAAAAAATAACAATAACATTTATAAGTAGTTTATAAACATGAGCTAAACATATAGTCATTACATTCTATTAATTTTTGCAAAAACAATGGACATTCCATATTTCCAACTAGGTGATATCAAGAAAACCAATCTTTTATTGAAAGTAGCCTCCTAGGTCTCTCCATTCGCAAAGAAGATCGTTCTAAAATGGTGCCCGATCTGATACCAATTGTAACAACTGCATTTGATAGAAATCACTTTTAAAAATAACTTGATAGTGGTATCGAATCTAATAAATTATAAACTCACAAGTTAATAGCAATGTAAAATACAATTAGAGCCAGTGCACTTAGAGGGTGTTAGGTGTGAATTAAAATTAGATTTTTAGTGGATTGTGATAGAAGTTTTTGAAATATGTGGTTGAAAAGATATGGGACACATGAAAGATATTGTTAATATTGATTGTTTGATTTTGACTTAAATTAAAATCAAATTTTAATCCGGCCCAAACATGCCCTTAATAAATATTATACGTGTGTTAATTTATGACAAAATATCTCATTAACTCCTTTGGGTAGTTTCATTCTCAAACCCTACATTTATTTCCTTATTTTCTTCCCAATCTGGCTATGGCTTTAAACAAATTACTAGTTTAGTCCTTCATTATAATCACTATATGGCCCTTCAACTATATTATTTCATAAAGATAAGTCTATTCTACAGCAAACGAACATGTTTGAGCCATATTATTTTTTTTTCCAATCTTATCCTTCTACTCATTTTTAATCACACATTTTTCAATAAAATAATATTTTTCATTACATCTATAATTTTTTTTTCGTTTTCAACCACATATTTTTCATCACATCAAACGAAAAAAAAAATACATTTTTGGATTCAAAATGTGGACCAAACAAGGCATTAATCTTATTTTGCAGTCCAAATCACACCACGACAGAATAGAAACATGTCATCATTGAATATAAGCTATCATCATATTATCCCTTCCTTTCACAATAGTAAGCATTCAACTTCAAAACCCATTAAAATCCCTCTTTTTCTCCAGCAATTTCTCTCCAAAATCCATATTATTCTTCCCCAGAAAGCTTAGTAGTTACTATACTGAAATGCATACAAGTGTACCATCAGTATCAGCAATTACCTCTGGGTATTTTGATTTTGCCCTTTTCAATTTCAATCATTTTGAAGGAAAAATTACTATGAACACATTAACTGTCGTTTTTTTAATTATTTAATTTCTGTTTCTCTTTATTGTTTGAATAGAATATTTATTCTTTGTCTAAGAAATTTTTATTTTCTTGTTCTAACAATGCTACATCTGTTCTCGGAAGTGTGAAAGAGGTCTTTCCACCTGCTCTTGATTCCTCTTCAGACCCACCTGCAATTTTTGATGGAACCCCCAAGTTAGTACATCATAAATTTTATTTTATGTGTTTTCGGTTAATTTCATTCCGTAAGTTTCGAGTAGGGGTGGACAATGTCTGGTTCTGAAGAGAACTGAACCAAACTAAGAGCCCATGGAAATCTTATAGATGGAACTATTGGTTCCAAGTTTGGTTTGATTCCATAAATAGAGTTGCATAATGATGACGGGAGGATTTGCCTTTAATATAGACTAAAGTTCCATTAACTCTTTGAACCAAATACCGTAAAAGTTGGGTTCATTCTGGTATTTCTGTTCCAGAATCCAATTACTAAAACCAAGAACCAGACCGGACCGGCTGATTCTTGGTTAGTACCGGGAACCAATTAAACTTAAGCAGCCAGTTCGGTACTTTTGTGCACCCCTATTAATTATCAAGCACTCTTCTTAATAATTTTTCTTCCTTTGCCCCCAATGTTTTAGATTTGCTAGTGTAAATGCCTGCAAATTCTGATGCAATTCCTTCATTTTAGGCTCTATGTATCTTACACATGCCCATATGCACAACGTGCATGGATTGCCCGAAATTACAAGGTTTGGAGAATTTTTCTTAATCTGGTCTATGCTTAATTTGTTTTTCATTCCACAGTCAGTTGTTTCTGATTGAAGCATTCGTTTCCCAAGAATGTTTCTGCTTGAATTTTTCGTTTGGGACAGGGATTGCAAGACAAGATTAAATTGGTTCCTATTGATCTCAAGAACAGGCCTGCTTGGTACAAGGAGAAAGTTTACCCTGCCGATAAGGTGCAAATCGTATAAATGAGAAAATACTATGTGTGCAATTTCTGGAAAAACAGTAGTAATCTCAAGAGCTATATTTCTTAGCAGTAATTTTTGGTTTGGGATATTATTTTTTTTGCTTGAAAGATTAGTTGCTTGCTTATCGATTACCAGGACCCTTAAAATCACAAAGAATTTCTAACGCTTCGAACTGTGTGAACTAAAGTTAAATAAATAAAAGTATTTCTCTTCAATATATTGAGCTTTATGATGAGGTAGTTCAAAATGGTACCAACTAGACAATGGTTCTGGGTTTAAGGTTCGCTGACACGTACTTATAAATATTGTAAACATGTTAGGCCTTTGATGAGAATGAATTTGGCATGCACACGAGAAGATGTGTTGAAGACTAAATTGAGATAAACAAATTTGTTCCTCTGTAATCGCTTAAGCTTTCAAAATATGGTGGTTCATGACAAATAAGCTTATGAAACTGATATCTAGTGTTCTGTTATGGAAATAGAAATGAGACCAACAATCTACGATAATTTTTTTTCCTGGTGTAATGCTTTCGTGCAGGTACCATCTCTAGAACACAATAACCAAGTTAAGGGAGAAAGTCTTGATTTGATTCGATACATTGATAGTAAATTTGAAGGACCTTCTCTTTTGCCAGACGTAAGATCTCTTGAACTTCTAATTCATGCATTCTTTGCCTAGCTTATTTCTAAGTCCTAACTGCTAACCTAGAGCTGACAAAATAGGATCCTGCCAAGAGAGAATTCGCTGAAGAGTTGCTGTCATACACCGACTCCTTCTACAAAGCTGTAATTTCTTTTTTCAAGGGTGATGAAATGAGTGTAGCTGGTAAGTTTGTACTTTTAATGGCAGAGAGTTGAACCCTTAATTTGGAAGAAATATGTGACCGAAGTGCTAATTGCTGGTCTGCTACAGGGACAGCTTTTGATGACATTGAAACTGCTCTTTCCAAATTTGACGATGGACCATTTTTCCTTGGCCAGTTCAGTTTGGTACTTGAAGCATTGAATTGCATTGTTTCTTGTTATTTTATCAGTATCATGTCTAATGTCAAGTCCTAAGTCAAGCACGTGGAAGTAAATTTCATAGAAAAAATATTAAGATGTATTTTTCTGTGATTTAAATTTTTGTGCTACATCTGAAGCGCGTAATCAACTTCAGGTGGATATTGCTTATGCTCCATTTATTGAAAGATTTCAACCCTTCTCAATGGAAGTGAAGAATTACGATATTACGGTTGGAAGGCCAAGACTTGCACTATGGATTGAGGTACTGTATTTATATTTCTGACCTAGTGAACTATGTGTGTGGATGGGAAAAATGACAGAAGTGTAGCTAATTTCTTCTATCCATGTAAAATTCCTGAATAGTTCTTATAACCTGAATGCAGTCTTATAATCAGAAATGAAGCTCTTAAACCAGTTCAATATTATAGATAAAAAAAGATGATCCAAAAATCGTGAACTCAAATTCTAGACCCGTACAAAAGAAGTAATATTCCTCAAATCGTCAATATCTAGCCTAGATTTTTCATCCACAGTTGAAGTCTGTATTTGAAACATTCTGCTGAAATGGAACCATGAAACATGGTTGCTTCACTTTTGCAGGAGATGAACAAAATTGAAGCATACAAAGAAACTAAACGTGACCCCAAGGAACTTGTTGAAAGCTACAAAATACGTTTCTTGGTATTCTCTATATTCTACGCTTTCTATAAGTTTGTTTTCATTTGAAGTTCACAGCATAATGACACAGAAAGACTGGTCGGATTTTCCATTTCACTCTTTCCTGTGTTTGTGCAGTCTACTTTGTGAACTTGGAGAGTCACACGACGGAAACTCCCAACTCCTCTAAGGTGAAGTACTGCTGTTGCTGAACTCGAATCATTTCAAGACACTATTGTATATCACATGTAATCTGCATTTTTTCAATTAAAAGTACGAGGCTTAGTTTCTTCTAGTTAACTTCAACTATTGATCAGCTGTACATGACTGGTACATTCATTCTCCATTTTTCCTACCATGATCGTTGTACTATGTCATGTTACAAACGACCTGTACGAATCATATGCACATTTTACAGTGTAATACCATGTCTTATCTAGAGTCTACTTCTCATGGGCTATATATTCTATCAACGATCATGCTTTTCTCCATTGAGTTAGATTTCAACATACTTCTTTGGAGCAAAGCCTGATAATAAAACAAATCCTAAGTCACAAGGTTTGAGTTCCATCCATGCATATAAAACCATTAGTCTTTACTTTTTCCACCCATTTCATGGAATACACAAATACTATCCAGTCTTTTCTATCTGTTTATATTTAAATCATAACAATTCCCAAACATGCTTTTAGTTTTGTCGAATAGGGATAATTTTTCTTAGAACTTCAACAAAATTTTGAGTTTGTTGATGTCAAAATCCGTCCAAACTTCTCAATTCTCCGTTAGAGCCAAAATACCGTCTAATGAGACTACTCGACCACTTATAGATGTGGGTTTTGTGGTTGAAAGCACTAAGATACTTCAATGAGAATGTATTATTATTTAGGAAAAATAATTTGGACAAATTAATTCATGTGGGCATTAGGTTGGAGGATTGGGCATGATAAGGGGCTAAGGAATTATCAAAAATCACCTCTTTATTACATTGGAAAATTAGTTTCTGAGTATTAATGAGAGGTCTCTCATGGATGACAAAAAATTTCGACAAACCCGATACCTGCGGGTCCGTCCTGAATGGGGCGGAGATTGCCTGCTTAATCGGGTATTCGAATCCGGGACGGGGCAGGAAATTTTGCCCCGGGGTGGGGACGGGACAGGACGAGTAAAGCGTGCCCCAACCTGCCACATTTAATTTTTTTTTTTTTCAGAATTCTATTTCTTAAATGTAAAATTTCACGAAATTTTATTAGTTCTAAAATATATAAGAAGAAGTAAAGGTTGGAAGTACCTTCAAAACTTCCAAAAACTAATATGTAAAACATTCATCTATTATAATTCTTTAAATAAAAAATAAATAAATAATTTTTGATGTCCCTATAATTATGAGTCACTGTGTGATCGAACCACCTGCAGACCCAGAATTGGCCCTCATTGAGATGTCTCATCTTGGGTGCAAATATAATTATACCTAAGCACTTTTGGTCAGACACAAGTAACGTGTTTGATCATGTGCGATGAGGTTCTATTTGATGTCGTGCTATCGAATGTATTCAATCGTATTGAAAAATTTATACATATAAAAATATTTCACAATCACTGTATAATTATTAAATTAAAGAATATAAAAGAGTGAAAACAGGGAAATGAGAGAGATGTGGAAGTGTATAAATGATAAAGACGAGAGCTGTCTAATTGTGGTGAATATCAATAGTATAGGTGACAATATTTTTTTTATTTTTTATTTTTGTCTAATAAAATTGTAAATGTATTTCAATGCATTAGAATAAAACCTAGATCGATGATGATAATATGATAAATAGCATCATTCATGTATAATTAGGAATCGCTATAAATTAGAGAGAAATTAGAAAACAAATGAAGTCAATAGACATGGGTGTATATTTTATTGAGAACTCCATATTTATATGATACAATCAGGGTTACATGGGTACAATCACAAATACAACTTTCTCTACAATACTCTCAATTGAATGAGTATTTACAAAATAAATGCCTTATTAAAAATCTTGTTTGGCAAAAATCTGATAGGATAAAAATACCAAACAAGGGAAAAAAGAGTACAAAATATTTAGAATATTAAAATACTGACTTGTTAAAATCTTATCAAAAAAATTCAATAGGAAAACTTCAGCGAAGGAAAAAGAGTACAGTTAGTGTTCTAAAAAGCGTTAAGTGTGGCTAGGTGTAGAAGCGAAGCTTCAAGCTTTACGAGCCTAAACGATGCTTAGGCGTAAAAAAAATCATTTTTTCTTATTTTTAATATTATTTTAATTTTTTAATCATTTTAAAAATTATATAATAATTAAAATAATACATATTAAACATCTAAAATTACAAAATACTATATTTACTTTAATTCATACCAATAGTCAATTATACAATTTTCAAGTTCTCAAAATGCAAAAATTAGAATATTTTTCATAGTTTTAATTTTCAACTAGATAAGTCATATTTAATAGATTTATAGGAATTTCATATTTGCTTTTGGAGTTTGCAATAAAATAACAAGTTTCAAAATTATAATTACATAATGTAGATAGCACTATAGTTTAAATTTTATTTAACTATTAAGATAAAGTTACTTTTTACTTCTATAAAGAAAAAAAAATTTTGAAAATTTGAAATTCAAGTCAAATGACAAGTTTTTTTAAAATAAAAAAATAAAAAATTAGTAAAGCGAGCTTAGAGAAGACGAAAGATGGGAAGGAAAAAAAATCAATCATTCAGAAATTAGAAAAAAAAAAGTGTCTAGGCGCTAAGCAAGATTTTTTTGTCCGAGTTTCGAGCATATGCGAGCTTTTTATAACAATGTATATAGCTACTCCCTCCGATTTCAATTTATGAAAATTCTTGTATCGAGTCATCCATATCTTGTACGTCAATATCTTTGATATCATAACTAATGAAGCAATTCATGCTGTCTTGTTATAACCTTCGAACAATACATTCTTCACACAAGTTATTTATCTTTTAGTCAGCATGATGATCCCTTGAAAGATGGATTTTGTAGTTGCTCTTTTTAGAAGTCTTGTACACAATTTGTTACTTATAAGATTATTATTTTGAAACTAAATATTCTGTAAATTATGGACATTCGTTACAAAAAAAAAAAAGTTTTATTAAAACCTTATTAGAAAAAATCTTGTGGGAAAAAAATCCTAATAAAAAAAGAATGCATTACTCTTTTGAATACGTTATAAAGTTGCGTCAATAAAAATCTAGTCAGGTTAATTTAATAGAATAAAACATTTGTCAAAGAAAATAGAATACAATGCATATTTACTCCCCTCACAATAATAATATAGACTGTATAGTAAATAACAAAGTAAGTAAATACACAATATGGAAAGAAATAAAAAATTCAAAGAAAGTTTGTGTATAAGATTGTAATTGTAAATTTATAGTATGATAATTATATTAAATAATTGAAATTGAAAGTAGAAATTAATGTAGTAGATTGTATAATGTGGAAAAGAGGGAGAATTGTTGTTAGAATGCTGTGTGAAAAAAATTGAAAATGGGATGGGGGTAATTAAACAGTTACTTTTAATAAGGAAATGGTCACTAAACTTTAAAAGTGACCGTTTTGATCACTGTTTTCAACGAGCCACGAGCTTGGGCTCGTTGGCGAGGCTCGTGAGGCGAGTCAGTCGACTTGACTCGTGCTCAAGCTTGTTTGACACCCCTAAGCAAAAGATGACCACAAGCCGTATTTTCACAAGCCGAGCGATGAAGCCGATGAGCCGCTCAGCTTGTTTGACACCCTTAAGCAAAATGTTTAGCGCAAAATTGGATGAAAATGCGAAGCTCTTGGATTTTACCGAGAAAATAAAAACATCTTGTATTGGAGTAGTGAAGTCTAAAAAAATGACCAACGATCTTGCCCTTATTATCCATGATCCAAATGAGTTACTGTTACATCGTTTTCTCAGTCTATAGTCATAAAGTTTTCTTACTTTTTTTCCTGAACAAGTAGAAGAAAGTATCTCATTCTGTTCATCATTATGCACTCTTTTATAATTTTACAGACTTAACCTAGACAAGTATCTAAGCACTGAAGAGTTCATTGATAATGTGGCAGATGAGCTCTAAAAAAAATTTTCTTGCTAAATTAATTACTTGAATCATTGCTAAACTTTGCGTAAAGTTTTCACAAGGTCACTGAACTTTAAAAATTACTAAGTTAACCATTGAACATTGTAATTCGTTATAACATCTATTACTCAATTTTTAAATTGTTATTGATGTGGACGTTAAGTGAGAAATAGATTGCCGTGTATACAATTCTGTCAACCACGTCAGCAAATTTGTTAATTTTTTAACCATTCTTTGAATAAGTTATGGATGAAATAATGTATTACAAAGTTCAGTGATTAAGAGTAATGCATTACATATTGTGGTTTTATTTTTCTTATTTGCATTTCGCATAAGTATACACATTTAGTGTTTGGACTATGGTTCCAGAAACCTAGGTTGTCTTGTAAGTTTAGTTTTGTTAAGATTGTGTCATTTTATTTGGTCAATCATTTATCAATTGATATGTTTAGATGAATTTATTTTGATATACCCGTTATTTATAATATGAAGCGGTATATTATATACAAAAGTATTGTCGACAAATTTTTTTTCTCGATTCTATTTCTTTCTCATAATAACATAACTTATTTAGATATCTCCACTTTTAACAAGTACTTGTACCCCTCTCAAGATTTTATAATTAGTTATGTATATATATTTTACCTTCTAAATGGGACCGTGTTTCTTATTTTGTCCTTCTTTACGAATTTTTTTTTTTTTAGAATCGAATATCACAATACTTCAAACGTTGTATTTATATAATGTAATTATTTATCCATCTAAGACATTTATACAAGATGAAGCATCTATAGCAAATATATGAGATTTTATTTATCTCTTATAGGTCGATAGGTGTATCTTATAACTGAGTTATCTTTTCAGATTGTCAAGTGCGATAATATAATAAACATAATAGGATGCATTATGTATAATTTTTAGGTATTAATTTATTCACCCTAATGTTGAGAAAATACTTTAATCAAATGACAGTCAGCAAACCGTATTATAAAATATCACCAGTTAGACTTACGATATCTTTACAAAGGTTCAAACTAGACATATTTTCTTAGCATGATTTAATATCCATCTCGGCGGAATACGGTGAAATGATTGTAAATATATTGCACCTATAAAAAATTATTAGATGACAATATTAGGTTCTAACCATAAGTCAATTATAATGGAGAGAGTTTGGATATTGACATGATGTTACAAGTTTTGCTACATATGAATAGGCAGAAATGTGAAGCACGTTGTTCTCATAGTAATGCTTTAGAAAATAATTATAAACACTTAATAATCAATTGTGTTAAATCATTTATCGTCATTCCAATTAACATTTATCGAAAGTTTGGGATGTAAACTCACTAGCATTTACATGATACAATGTCTTAAGTTTTAAATTGAAAATTATGCTCACAATTTAACATTTTATCAAATAATCTTGCAAATTTCAAATTACCAACACCATGTAATCATCTAGTAAATTTATTTATTAAATACAAATTATATTTAGATGGTCAACAAGAAGGGTGACCGAGCCCCATATATCACCCTATCTTTTCTTCAAAATTACGAGGATTTAGTCACAAATTTAGCTAGTGGTGAACAATAATTATTTTATAATACAAAGATCAAGCATTATACACAATTCATTGGATTGAAGAATTTTCTATTTTTTTTTTTTTTATTGAATTTCCATTTGATTCACTAATTTGGCATTATTATTGATCTAGTGATAATCTAACTGGCCATGACAAACAATAGTATATTCTATAATTGAACTTCTGGTTAAATATAGTATGTGCCTTAATTGTACTAATGTGTAGTATTTATTAATGACACATATATTTTAGAAACTAAATAGATTCATTTGTTAAATTTCGTGAAGAACAAATTATTTGCAATTGTAAATTTTGTCCCTTCGTATCACATAATATTAGTTCTTCTAGAGCCTTTGGCCAGATCTATAGAACTTGATAATGTATTATTATTTTTATCATTCTCCTTTAGAGAGTCATGACAAGTTCAATTAGATATGTACACTATGTACTAAATAAATGATTGAACAAATATGCTTTGTTATCACTTTCTCAACACTGAAGTCCAAATAATTTTCTATCAATATTACACGGGTAGACAATAAGCAATTTAACGATATCCACATAATACGTCCAAAATATTTATTATGGTTCAACTCTAATCAACAATTGAAAATTAATTCAATGAATGACTTTTATCAAAATGTCCAAACGAAATTTAATATTTAAATGAATATCTAAATTTGACAGTTAAATTTAAAATTCTAAATTTAAGTACAATCCAACAATGCAATACATGCTTTTAATATTTAAAGTAAATAGTTTAAATTCAAAAAATTGGCTTTAAAAATTTTCGTGCAAATCGTTAATTGAAAAATATGAATTTATCAACATACATCGTGGTAGAAATAATGGATGTCAATACTCGTAAGTATTAAAAATTGCCATGACAGAGATATATGTATCCATATAATACATGAAATTATATGAGTCCAAAAAATTACCATAATATGCATTAAAAATACAAATTTAATAGGAAGAATATACATGCTCTTTGATCTTAAGTCACGACACCATTTTTTTTTTTTCCTTTTCCCATCCAAATTATATGGCAATGAGTTCCATACATGTAATTTCCTTTATTACCTTATGAGCACACTAAAAAGTAAAGTATTATTATTCTGCTAGAATATTGATTTTAAATTTATACTCGAACTGGAGTAATAATACAATATCTCATCAAGAATTTCAATATATAAAAGATATACCTTTTCATTAGACATAACTTAGTATTCTTATAGAATATAATTTTTATATAAATCACGATTCTTAGAGAATCGTGACACTTTATAAAAAAATTTTGCTTCTTCAAGAGCAATAATATAATATTCTTCATGAATATTGTTAAGTACGGTGCTACAATGCTCTTCTAAAATATAAATTTAAATTGTTACTTCTTCAGTAATTACAACAAAAATATTCTCTTAGAATATAATTATATTGCTTCTTTAGGACATAACACTATATCTTCAAGTTTATACTTCTTCAAATGTGATATTCTTCTGGAATAATGTTATATAAAAAATTATATTTCTTTTGGAGCATAATATTCTTTCAAAATATTTAAATAACGTGATTTGTGTTTATTCAAGAACATCAACACAATATTTGTGCAAAATAGATTTTATTTTTAGTTATACTTCTTCAGGAACATAAAGATAATTAAATATTTATTATAAATAATCTTGCATGATTTCATATATAATATGATAAAAAAAAAAGAAAAAAATTCAATAAATGAACTTACTTGTAGTAGAAAGAGAGCAACTAAATTGAAGTGCTTTTTAGATTTGGTAAATTTATAAATCTTTGAGTAGTCTATAAATCTTAGTAGCTTAGATTCGATTTGCCCTTTATTTTTTTTGTAAGACTTGATTCATGCTTCCAACCGTGATTAGATATTTTTGTGTTTGTTTTAACACATAAGAAAAAAAAAGTTGAACTTAATTGAATACAAAAGTAGATTTACTTTTGATAACTCAATTGACTAGAATTTCGTGCTCATAAACATGGAAGAAAATAGAGAAGCCAAAAGACTATTGTGTGTATTTTATTAAGAATCATGACTTCATATTAATATGTTGCAATTAGGGTTGTAGTGGTATAATAGTTATTCACAAATGATACTTTATTTACAACGGAAACAAATATTTTTCGTTATTTAAGTTTCATTTTATCGTTTCTTATAAAAAGAAAATTTGAAATAGATGTTTCAAATCTTTCAAAAATGTGTATTGTGGTCTGAAACCTTTAAATCGGAGAAACTACATCCCAAACCTTTCAATACATGGACATTGAAAGGACCTCTAATTGTTTCCATCCAAAAATCCATTAGCTAACCAAAAGTTAAACGTCTAATATCAATTTGACCAATTTTAAAAAAATTCAAAACGGTCTTTTGACTTTTACTTAATTAAAATAGTTAACAAAATTAAACTATAATAAAAAAAATAAGGAGAGAAACAAAAAATAAAATTAAAAAAACATTCATCTTCCCTGACTCCACCCCGAACCCCCACCCATGGAACAAAACTACTACTGAAAAAATATAAAACCCCACAACAAAAAAACAAAGAATAAGCAAATCATTCTCAATTCGAGTAGCAAATGCACATTTTTTAAGAAATTATAAGTAGTAAATCATTTGGAATCATTACCTGAGGAAGATATTAAATCATCTAATAGTAAAAAGGAATCAAACAAATATGCATGGGAGATTGAAGTAACGTCATCTTTGCTAGTGTAGTTTTCGCTTCCCCCTTTTTTTTCAAAAAAAAAAAATAAGGAGGAACTCTGAACTGAAATAGGAGAAGATGACAAGGTGGTTGCCTAGTTGTGGTGGGGAGATGTCTTTTTTAAATTAGTCAAATTAAGATCAAATGTTTGAGTTTTAATCAATTGACCAGATTTTTGGACGTAAAATAGGTCATTTTGTGCATATTTATTGAAAGATTTGAGACGTAACTGCTATGATTTAAATGTTTATGTTGTGCTGCACATATTTGAATGGTTTAGAACCTTCGCTGCAAATTTTCCTATTAAATTATTTTTTTGTGAGTAAATTTAAGTTTAAAGATCATGAAATACTTTTTGATGCGTATTTGTCAGTGTTATAAGAATTATATTGAATTGAACTTTTGATGTGTATTTGGCAATGTCATAATTGAACTCATTAATTCAACTAGAAAGTTAAAAAAAAAAATGTTCGAAATATTGTTCAACTAGTTTATTTTTGGTATGGGTTTGTACACCTAAAAACGATTTGTTCATAATTTGGATTTCTTTTAAAGCACTAAAAAAAAAAAGGTTAAAACGAATGGACGAAATAGGAAAAAGTACACAAGGAGGGAGGAAAAAAAACTTGATTACAGGACTTGGGGTAAGGCCGAGTACTATAGTAGTTTTATAGCATCGTTTTTTTAGCACCTCAGTATTTGGAACATTGCTATTTACGTGTATAGTATAAAATTTTGGGATTTATTTAATAAAAGATAAAAAAAAAGGGGAAAAAGGCAAAAAGGCCGAAATTCTAAATTTCATTCCCAAAATGCCCTCTGCCCTCAACAAAATTGATCATCAAACAGATGAGGAGCATTCATTCACAGATAAGGTGTATCTCGCGATCCTCGTAAAAATGGAAGCCAATCTCTTCACTTTACCCTCCTCCAGACCGCCACCTCCATACACATCCTCCACCACCGCCACCACCCTTTCCCTCAAGTCCCATTTCAACAATCTTTTCCTCACCACCAAAACCCACCGTCCCAAATTCCCATCCAAGACTCAAAATTTACCCAAAATCCAAGCCGCCATAACCAGGACCAAGAAAGAGGAAACGGTAGAAAAAGTCAAGCAAGAACTTGAAAACTGCCATCTATTGGCAGGCATTAGTTACAAGGGCTTCACTGTTAAACAATTCCAAGAACTTAGAACCCAACTCCCTGAAAATACTATGCTTTTGGTTGCCAAGAATACGCTTGTTTACAAGGCCATTGAGGGGACCAAATGGGAGGCGTTGAAACCGTGTATGCAAGGCATGAATGCGTGGTTTTTTGTGCACGGTGAGGAAATTCCAGCTGCGTTGAAGCCTTACAGGACTTTCCAGAAGGAGCAAAAGCTGGAGGATAATGACTTTACAGGAGCTGTTTTTGAAGGGAAATTTTATGGGCCGGACGAGTTTAAGGCATTGGAAAATTTACCCACAAGGGCTGAGATTTATGCCAGGCTTCTGGGGAGTTTGAAGGGCCCTGCTTCTGCTGTTGTTGGCACTATTCAAGCCCCTGCTAGAGACTTGGTCCTGGTGCTTAAGGCCTACTGCAAGAAGCTTGAGGAGGAGAGTGGTGCTGGGCAATAACTGTTTGTTTGATTTGTGGCATTAGTGGTATGCAAGCTTTTTTTTTTTTCCAATTTTAGCATTTCTAAGTGTAAGGAAATCGGTATAATTTTTTGTACAATGGATTATGCATCGTTGATTAATTTTAACTGATATTTTCCCTCATAACATTGAGCATTGAACTGGTGTGTCTAAAATTGGATTGAATAGGATTAAAACTAGTAATTGATTACTGGGGGATCTAGAATTTGTATATTGCAGAATATTTTTTATTCTTGTTTTCTTAATTTTCTTCACGAGTTTTCCAGGTAATCAGATTATGAAATTCTCTGCATCTTTACTTAATTTGTTCGGACAGTTCCCACTTAGTGATACTTCTTCATGCTCATATAAGCTTTGGTGTTGACTTGAACGGCTTCTTATTTTCTCTAGTGTAAAGTAGGGTTGTTAATTATGAGGCATATAGTTGACTGCTAGTTGAATTAAGTATGTCCAAGTGTTTGAAAGAGGCAATTTCTGATTCCAATACAAAATTATTGTCATTTTGGCTTTCTTGATCACCGAAATATAAAAGAAGTTCGAGTGGTAAGGGCCGTACGGCATGTGGATATTGATCATCATTGAGAGCAATGATTATGATGGCATAGTCAAGTCAGCAGGAATGTTGGATTCCGGGCTTGTAAAAATCTTTTCTAGGCTGGAAGATAGTCATGAAGTTTTTCTTAATGGTTTCATACTGAAAGACATGTTATATATCGAACTGAAGCAACTCTCATGAGCATGACCAAGATAAATAATTCATATATTGTAAAGTGGATTTTGATGTGCCGTTACTATCGAGGCTTTAAGGCATCTGCTAATCTTGCTGCCATGAGTTTGAGAAAACTTTTGAAGATGCTCAAAATGCAACTGTACTCGCATAACCGGTTTAGAAATCACTTTGATGGAAAGTAGACCTATTTCTACCTTGTTGTGTGGCGAAGTTCTTCATCCTTCTTACTCTTCTTGCTAACTACATCCCACCCACCTGGAATCATGACACAATTACACTCTTACCTTTCCAGAAAGGATGTCTGCTTTGAAGTTTCCTGCATAGCAAGAGATTAATGGATATTTTGGCCCCTTTGCATATCACCCATTGAATATATGATGCTTGCAAAAAAATATTCTTGCTCTATAATGCACCGACATGGATACGTGTGTCCAACCCCTCAACCAACACACGATTTTTCAAAAAAATATTGACATGACACGTTACTAATATGATGATTAAATTCCTTAAAACTATTCATTTATATAGTATAAATTGAGTTTCATACTTGTTATTAATTTTTCTTGTTGAAATCTTTTTAATTATGACTTCTATTTGTTATTTAATAATAATTTTGAGTTAAAAATATATTTTTTTTTATAAAGAAAAAAAATGATCACGGTAGAGTGTCCGAGGAGTGTCAGTATCCAACATGTGTCGGACACAAACACCCCACCTAATTGAAGTGTCCGCGCAATACAGTTCTTGTTGTTTGGATTTGTTTTATTAGTTTGTTCTGTAGTTTGTTGCACCAGTTGCTAATATATTTATATGTTGGTCGATGCAACTTTTGATAGAGCCTTAATGTTCTTAGAAATTTTGGTAATGACTTAGGCTGGTGAATAATGTTATCAGTATAAATTATGGCTCCGGTAGTACGATGCACCTGTGGCCTTACAGAAGATAGTAGCATATCTGCAAGTCTGCTCTAGTGACCATATGAAGTATGGAGCTGGGTGCTTTATCTGTTTAGTTACCCTCTCTTTTTTTTTTCGCAATCCTGTTTCCAGATAATGATCTTTAGTAGTTAGCAAATGGATTATGAGGCCTCGATCAATTGATTTGGAGCTAGCCCTCTGGTTTAATGGTTTTTACTCATTCTATGATGACCATTTTAAAGAAAGATGCAAGCTTTGTCCAGAATGATGGGCAGGAAGCTTCTATAGTGGGGCTTTTTAAGTCAGTCGCCGAATCTAATGGCTAAATCCTGGACCGGCAGTGGAAACTACCAAGCCTGTGGAAAGACGACATGACGAATAACTAATGTGTATTGAGTTCTCATGGCACTGGTATTATTTTGGTAAGGTTGATTGTTCATATTATAAGATGACTTGCGAATTAGTGCTGCACTGGGTTTAGAAGTCTTAATTTTTTTTAAGGAACTCTTGCTACTATGTGAACTTATAGAGGAAACTGTTATTGATGGATCGTTTCATGTATTGCACACCAGTCTCTTGCTTAAGCCCTCCGTCCCTTCCATTGTTTCACAGAGATCACTGTTTTACAGACAACATGCTACAATTTGGAAACCACGCGAGCTGAAAGAACTCAATATTTGATTTGAAAAGATTTATTATGTGATTTTGCACTAAGAGGTTCAATAGATAAAAACGTCACAGTCAAGGATGAGAATGAGTGATTGGGCAGCCCTGTTTGCAAATTTGTCTAGATAATACTAGTCCAATATCCAGTCCACTCTTCCCTGCACTCGGGAGGGATTCACCAAATAATGACCTAGCTATAGTTTTATATGTATTGCCTGTTATCTGTTGCTAATCCTGTTTCTCTCGTGATATTAATTGGCTATCGTTTTTTGGACTCCATTCTTTACAAGACACTTCTATTACTATTTTACTTGGGACCGACCACCTAATTGATGTGGATAATTGCATTATACACACAGATGAACTTCAACCCTGTTCAAACATGGTAGCTTCGTGCGCGAATTCTTGGAGTTGTCTTTTTAGGTTTAGAACTAATGACTAATTTAGTCGTAGTAGTTCTATGTTCATGTCGTTGTCCATGTAGAATGGATGTAATTCGAGTTGAAGACACTTGGGATGATTCAAGAACTGACAGCATTAAATAATGGAGAAATGATTTTATAATGTCATCAATTACACAACGAGAAATACATTAACCGAAACGCTGGAATCAACACTGAAAACATTTTTATCGCAATGGAAAAGTAACAAAGAAATTAACCCTCTATGGAGTTAGGTATACAGTAAAGTGTGTAATTGTTTCAAGTCCATCTGTTGTGTGCTGATCCTCGTGGGGAAGAGTTTCAATGGTCGCATACCCCTTTGCGTTCTCATACTTTCCAGTTCCACCAACAATAGCAATGTGAGAGATCGGAGTAGCTGTTCTGTGAACTCCAAAGAAACTAATGGTGTCATCAATTTCGTGATCATGACCTTGAAACAATGCTGTCAGGACGAGCGTATGGCTGCTGCCATCCAAAGAGCTCGCCATGTAAAATCCTTGAGCTTTTCCAAGTACTGCTGATCCCAGTTCATGCCCTTCAGTTATCTCATTGTCGACGACTGTTATAGAACCGAACATGAGCTGTTGAAGGGTAAGGCCAGCCGGAAGCTGACCTGCAGTGACAAAGGCTTGGTTATTTCCACCATTTACTATGTTGTTGTTGCCACTGTTTTGTAAGATGGTGTTGGTTGGTGAACCATTGAGGCCAACGAGGGAGGGGAAATTATTGTTGTTGATGACGCCATTGATCGTGTTGAGTGGAACACCACCATTGATTGGGAATATTTGGTTGTTGGGCTTGGAGAAAGGGAGGTTATTAGCATCAGAGTTGGCCACAATGCCCGTGACCACCCGCCCAGAAGGGTGTGAGCCACCGAGGATATCGTGCATGAAAAAGGACAACAAGGGCTGTGATTCTGGAATAGCATTTGCTGGTGTGGTACTCACTGTAGTGGAGGAGGCACTACTGACTGCTCCGCTTGGTGTTGCGGTGGCTACTGGTGCCAGATTAGTGGTTGGTGATGGCTCTATATTGGGAGTATCGACTACAGGCGCAACAACTGGAGCATCTGGTTCAGTCGGAGTAACAGGGCCAGCTATGGTGGCAGACAGTTGTCCGCTTGGTAATATAGCTGCGGGAGCCACCACTGGTGCCACATCCTGTATGTTGGCCGGGAATGGGAATTGCGGGGTGACATCATCGAGAATTCTGGCTGAACTAGTCCACCAGAAGGTGGTGGCTAGCAAGAACAAGCAGATTATTGAGTTGAGTGGTTGAGAGGGTAGCGTAAAAAGCTTAGCCATTTGGTTGTGAAAAAGGGGGAAAATGTAAAGGTATGAATGCAGAGACTAATTTATGTTGATACATATATAGTTTAAGTAGGCAGTAATGAAAAGTGGAGCTGGAGAAATGGAGTTAGTACATGCCCTCAAGGTTTGATCAGATAAAGAACCGAACCTGGAAATGTTGGTTTTGTTGAATACTAATGGTTTTGGTTGCAGAACAACCACCTTTTAATGTTCAAAAGGAAAAGGCAAATTAAGATACCCCTCAAAACACAACAAATTTGCTATACACTCAGTATCAAATGGGGAACAATTTCGCTCCCGCTCATGTGTGCATTGATTATAAAAATTGAATTCGACTTGCAGGTTCGAATTAATAAATGTTGGTAAGAGATACTTATTTTTTTTAAATATAATTTATATTTATTAATATAGGATGAAAAGGATTGTGATCGATCACGGTTAGTACTTATAATAAAATTATTATTTTTTTAAACACCTCTACATTGTTGTGTGTGTCCAAATTCATATTATTGGTATAATTAAGATTTTGGCATTGCCCGTATTATTCCATTCATTTGTAATAGAAGTTTAGTTGTTAGGATTAATATTTTATAATGAATGTTGATATGTGTGTGATTAAAAATTGTGGATGATTCATACGTGATTAATCAATTATAAACTTTGACTTGTATTAAAATTTAGATTTTAATCCCTATCAAACAAGGGTAAGAATTGTTTTTGAGTGGAGAATGAATCTCTCTCCCTTTTTTGCAATTGCTTACTTTACGAGACAAGATTGTGACTTGCATTTGTTGTGTTTTAATTTGTCGTATGGTCTACATATGTAATTAATTTTTTATTTAAAGGCTATCTTAAGGTCAAGCACATTTAAAGTGATCTAAAGAATTAAAATTAGGGAAGATTTCAAAACTAAGAGGTTAAGTTTCACAAATTTCAAATTTAAGAAACTAAAGTTTAAAATTTCAAATCTCAAATTTTTTTGAAATTTTATTTATAAATTATTTAATTAAATATATATTTTCTTAATTAAATATATTAATGTCACAATTTCATCTAATTTGATCACAAATTTCATCTAATTGGTCACATATTATTTATTGGTCATAAAGCATAAATTTTATATATCACGAATTATTTTATGGTCACAATTCAAAAAAATTTTAGGTCACAATTTATTCATCAGTTAAAAATCAAAAATTTATATGTCACAATATATTCATCAGTCACAAATCTATCAAATTAATAAGTCACAATTACAGATGTCACAATTATGGTTACAATATTATATAATTTATGGTCACAATTGCATATTAGTCACAAAATACTGACGTCACAGTCACAAAGAACAAATTTTATAGATCATAATTTATTTCTCGATCACAAATTTAATAAATTAATTGGTCACATAGTATTTTTTTATTACAAATCAAAAAATACTATGTGACCAATTAATTTATTAAATTTGTACAAATCAAAAATTTTATAGTCACAACGTATTTCATGGTTACAAAATATCATATTAATTGGTGATAAATTATTTTTAGGTCACACGTTATCATATTATTGGTCACAACTTAACAAATTATTAGATCGCACATTATTTATTGGTCACAATAAATCTATTTCATTAATCAAGTACTGTTTATTGGTCACACACTAACCAATTTATTGATCACAATCAACAAAATAATTTGTAACCATCACGACGAATGCCTGTATCAACCACCACCACCATCGTCGCCATCTCATCAAATCCATTACCATCAACGCTGCCACTACCTTGACCACCACAACCACCATCTACACTCTACCACCGTAGACCACAATCGGTAGCACCGCCACCACCATTGCCACCACAACACCACCTCCACCAACAACAACGCGACAACCTCACCATCGCCTGCACCACCACCACCACCATTTCCAAACCACAAAAAAACCACCGCCTATTGTCATGTCTTCCGCCGACTAGATCAAGTCACTGTGACACTGCCGACCACAATAATTTCACCACCACCTCTCCAAATCAACAAATAACCTACCAATAGCTTTCACCAAAATCAAACCAGACCACCACCAACTGTTGTCGACACCTCCTCAACCACAACCACCTCACACACCACCACATCGATCATCAAAACTAAATCTCTCTATTAACAAAATATGTAAATTTTCAGAGAAGCAACCCAGTTCGCAACACTAATATTGAAACTGGGTCGAGCAACATCATTGTGTGGAGATTGTCGTTGGGTCGAGCAATCGCAGTTGTTCCGTGTTGCTCGCACTGGCGGTGACAGTTCGCTAGGTCAACAAACCACCATCCTCCTATACACCACCAACACAATCAACGACGAATGACAAATGAACAAATGCAAAAGATGAAAAAGAGAGAGAGATTGCGCTAGTGATGCGCCTATCGGCGCCATGACCACCGGTGTTGGGTATGGTGTGGGGGTGTTTGAAGAGAAATTAGGTATTGTGGGTTGGGTGGATCGGTAAGGGTGGTGTTGAATTAAATTAATTCAATTTTATAATGTTAAAGAGTTTAAATTATCTGATTTTTGAATAAAAAACTTTAAAATCTGATTTTTGAATTCTGAACTTAAAAATTTTGGATATGTGTAATTTCCACTTATAATTATTGAGTTTTGGGCATTTAATATGGTATAGGCCTAAATATGTGTAGATACTAGATTATTTTGGATTGTATTTTATGATGGGTTAAAATACATATGAAAATATACATTTAGGGTTATGATCCTCAATTCGTACGTGACTTCACATTCTTTGTGTCATTCCATCAATTTAAGAATAACAAGATAAAGTGTATCGAAGAGGAAGATCAAGAACCCACTAATCTTCTAATCAAGAACACCCAATTCAAATTCAGTAATCAAATTCATTCTCAATGGATCAATGAATGTTCCGTACTTTATAATTCTCTTAGTGATTTGACATGGAGGACCTTGACATCAATATAGAAAAATAAGTTTTAAATTTAATAAATGGCGACGGAGCTAACTCCATGTTAAATTACTGAGAATCAGGAAAGAATTTTGGGAAAAAAATTCATTTTTTGAATTTTAAAATTCTTTAATTTCAAGATACGAATTTTAGCCATAAATTTCTAATTTGAGATTTTTTGGGAATTTTTTCGGAGTTAAAATAGGTTTGGAGTGCTGCAGCACCCAATCTCGAGAAACAGAACGTCTACGGTTGCTCGCTAGTCACGATCTTGTCGCTCGTTAACCACTAGGCTAGCGCTCGAGCGCTAAGAGCAAGGACTCCCATGCTTGTTGGGCGCCAGTTGGTGCTCGAGCGACGATTTTGTCACTCGACTGGCGTTCGAGCGACAGTATCATCTGGACAAAAGCGTGAAATTTTAAAAAGTTTAAATGACAATCAATTTCAAACTTTGGTACAATCAGTTTCTTTCAAATGTCTAATATTCTAAAATAGATTAGTTGAAGTAACATGTTACCAAACTAACATCTCTTGTGTAAATTGAGTTATTTGAAACATCAAGATGGTTGTATACATGTAATTCATGAAAATATAGACTAGGGATGGCAAAAAACCCGACAAACCCGATCCCCGCGGGGCCCCGCCCCGAACGGGGCGGGGATCCCCGCTTAAACGGGTATTCGGGGCGGGGACGGGAAAAAAAAAATTAAACGGGGGAGTAAACGGGGCATAACCCCTGCCCTGCCTTAAACGGGGAACGCGACGGGGATGGGGCGGGGAAATGCTTAGGCGGGCGGGGGGCGGGGGAGGTATCCCAGCCCCCGCCCCGCCCCGTTGCCATCCCTAATATAGACTGACCCAAATGAAGGTAAATATTTAGCCATAAATATGTGACAATTATAAATTTTTTATGTGAACTATAAGTCGATCCAACAATAGATTTATTTCTTGACATAATCTATTGTCAATATTTGATTAATACACCAAGAGTAACAAGTATAAGTTGATATTTCAGTTCAAAAACTAAATATCAATATTGTGCTGGTCTCTTGTGATAGGGTCATCACTATTTGAATTTATTAATTGTTTAATATGAATTCTCATGTGAACATATATTTTTGGTTTTTTTGTTCTCTGTTCGATTAATTTGTCTGTTTTTACAATATCTGAAAACATCAACTCTATTCACACGTTTAATGAAACCAATTTTAAGGATTGGAAAGAGAATGTTCATAATGTTCTTGGTTGCATGGATCTAGACGTTGCGTTACGAATTGAACAACTCGCTGTACTTACAGATAAAAAGTTCCGCTGATGAATAAAGAGACTTTGATAAGTGTCGTCATTCAAAAAACATTAGTCTTATGATCATGTAGTGTGAAATTCCAAAAAAACATTCAGATGCGCTATGTCATGTAAAGTAACTACTATGAAGGAATTTCTTTAAGAAATTGAAAAAAAAAAAAAAAGCTTTGCGATAAGCTTCAAGCCGAAATTAATACGCTTTGGGTGAATTTAGTTTCACTGAAGTTTAAGGGTAAACGAAACATAAAGGAGTACATCATGAAGATGTCTCATCTTGCTTTAAAATTAAAGGTATTAAAACTTGAGCTGTGTGATTGATTTGTTCGTGCATTTGATTTTGATTTCTCTTTCTGCACAATTCAATCAATGTAAGGTCAATTACATCTCTTTAAATGAAAAGTGGACTCTTAATAAACTCTTTTCATATTGTGTGCAAGAAGAGGAAATGCTAAAGCAATAGAGAACTGGATGTGCTCACTTAGAAAGTGTTTCTAAGTACAAGTTCAAGAAAATAAAGAATAGGGAAGCTTCATCTGGCTCAATTCAAAAGATATAGCAAAAGCTTGAAAATGAATGAATCATCTAGTTGTTACTTTTGTGAAAATTCGGGACACGTGAAGAGGATTATACCAAATACCACACTTGGCATGTAAAAAAGGTATACTTCTCACTTTCGTTTGTTTTAAGATTAATTAAGTACCTAGATATATTGGTGGATTGATTCTAGTGCCACTGCTCATATAAGTGTCTATGTAGGGTTACCCAAACATTCGAAAACCAAATGATGCTGAAAGATTCATCTATGTGGGTGACTACAAAATAGCTTAAGTTGAGGCTATAGACTAGGTTTTATTTGGATTTGAAAGAGATGGCGTAGTTATTTAGACGAAATTTGGTTTCTATTTTTGCATTGGACAAATTCGATTATTCTTGTTCATTTAGAAATAATCAGTTTAATCTTTTTCTTAATTCAAATGTTATGAGTAATGGTTTTCTTTATAAATTAATTATAATATATAATTGCTTAATTCGGTTATCTCTTATAATGAAATCTTGCATGTAAATTCACGTGATATTAAACAAAAATTAACCATTGAAAATTTCGCCTCCTTATGGCACAAGTAATTAAGTCACGTCTATTAAAAGAGAATCGGAAAAGTTTGCGTTAGAAGAAATTCTTGATACTCTTGATTTTTATACTTAAGTATTTGTATTAATTGCATTAAGGAAAAACAGATAAATATGAGGAGATTAGATGAAAATAAAATTTGTGACGTTTTATAACTAATACATACGGATATTTGTGGACAATTTTCTTTGGCTTCTTGGAATGGTCAACGATCATTTATGACGTCCATAGACAATATTTCTCATTATGACTACCGTATATCATTCATGAGAAATCCAAGTCACAGGACATGTTTAAGGTTTATAAGGTTGAATTGAAAATCAACTCAGTAAATGAAAAAACACGTCAAATTTGATCGTGGTGGTGAATAATATTGCAAATATGACAAATTAAGAAAATAAAGTCCAGGGTCTTTTGCTAAATATCTAGAGGATTGTGGAATCGTTCTACAGTACAACATGCTAGGATCCTTTAACATGAATGAAGTTGTTGAGAGACGAAACAGAGCACTTAACAACATGCTAAAGAGTATAATTAGTCATTCTACCTTACCAGAATCTCTCTTGGAAGAAGCATATAAAATTGTAGCTTACATTCTCAATAGATTTTCACGTAAATCAATATTAAAATCCTTTATGAGCTTTGAACGGATAAGAAGCCTAGTTTGAACCACTTGCACACTTGAGATTGTCCAGTTGTGACAAAGCCTTCTAAGCCAAATGAAAATTAACTAGACTCTAGAACTGTCGTTGCTATTTTATTAGATATTTTGAGAGGTCAAGGGATTACAAATTTTATGATCCCACTAATAGGTCAATTTTCGAAATGGGAATTGCCCAGTTCCTTGAAGATGTAAAGTTTGCATGGAGAGATAAGTTAATGAATTTTGTTTTTGAAGAGGAATATGTAACTATCCATTATGTTGCAATTGACAATGATCATGACTAAAAACAAATTTATGTTCTTGATCTTGCTCAAAAAATAATTTTGAATCATGACAATATCCCGGAACCCCTATAAACAATCAAGAGATTGTTTAAGAAGAACAAACTCAATAATCTCAAGAACAAATATCATTAAAGAAATCCATTAGAGAAAATAGAAAGACAATTTTGAATGATTTTATAGTCTTTCTCCAAGAACATTCATTGGATTAGTAGAAGAAGATCCAATCAACTTTCATCAAGTCATGCAAATGAACAATTCTCAAAAGTGGAATAATGTCATGAATGAGGAGATAAAGTCCATGAAAAATACTAATGTTTGGAAATTCATCTCATTGCATTCCTATGCGAAGCAATGGTTGAAATGAATATTTAAAATCAAGAGGGATTCGAAGGGTAATGTGGAGAGACATAAGGTTCGTCTTGCTGCAAATGAATTTACGCAAAAGGAAGGCATTGACTTCAAAGAGACTTTCTCTTTGATTTCTACGAAAGACTCTTTTAGGACTACTATCACACTTGTGGTATATTTTGATCTTGAGATATATCAGATGGATGTAAAGACGGCATTGATGAGACGATTTATCTGGTGCAACGAAATATTTTGTATCATGAGACTAAAGAAAATGATTTGTAAATTAAAGAAATCTATCTATAGACTTAAGCAAGTTTCCCATCAATAGTATAAATGGTGATGCAATGTGTCATTGTTATGGGTAACAATAAACCTTGTCGGGTAGATTGCTTTGATAGAGTCAGATTGAAGTTGGTGGGTGGAACATGTAGAATACTTCATCACGTTCGACATATTCCCGACTCGAAAACGAATCTCATTTCGTTAAATACTCTTGATTTAAAAGGATACACGCTCTTTGGAGTGGGTAGAGTCTTGAGAGTTCGAAAAGGGTGTTCGTATTGTATTGGAAGGGTGAAAGAGGTCCCGTTATACATCTTGCAAGGTTGACAGAATTTTTGAAGAAAAGTCAGTATAGATTTAGCACCGTGGTGGAGATTCAATTTGGTACTGTACCTTTGAGATTTGGTTCAGGGATCATATTGAAGAATACTACTCAGTCGAGTTTGAAGAATATTGATAATTCCACTTTGCCACCATTACTTGCGGTTCCATCGTATTTAAGTGCTAGGATAGACTCATTGAAGATATGTACATGGATGCTGATTCGATTGCACGTGCTTTTAGCGTTTTTAAAGGCGTTGAGACTAGCCAGAAGCTTTCTATAAAAGCATTGAGAATTAATTCTACTACAAGGTATGCTTTGACATCGTTTAGTAATTTTTAATTCTTTGTAAATTTGAAGAATCCTCTGTTTGGGTTCATGTATCTGTATTGGATACCGTGGAAGAAGATGAATATTTTTGTATTAGAGAAAGTTTGGTTCTTGTTTAAGAATTCGAATTTTTAGTTGCAGTCGGATTTATTTTTTTTGCATCTGATTTTTGTGTTAATGTGGAGATTGTTGGGTTTTTTTAAACCCAAATTAGATTGGATTTTTTAGAAAATATTTTTTTTCTTCTTTTCATGTGTTTTATTGGAAAAATATTATTATTTTTATTTCACGTGATTTTTTATCTTGTTTCCATCTTGATTGTATTTTTAGGGTCTGACATGCACCCCTATAAGTATTAGAATATTTTCACAAGTTTTGTATTATTGAAATATAGAATAATTATTTAGGCATAGTTATTATATTTGTTTTCTCCATATTAGTCAGTTGAATAATATACTTTGTTTTTCTATCAATTAATTATTTGCCTTTTATTTTTTTGTTTGTTTACAATCATATACTTCATATCGTGTCATATATATTATCTCACCCGTTTTATTTCCTAACATAATTAACTAAAATGATGACGAGATTGGATGGATGATGTTGATTGATTTTACAACCAAACAAAAAATTTTCATCATAATTGATGGATCCCTAACATTTGACAAAGTCGATAAACGAAGAATAGTCTAGTTGGGACTTCACGCTTTATTTGAAATTTGCATTAATGTTGTGTTGTGTAGAGACCGGCCAACTTGCTAGTAACTCATAACAATTACACAAAGCAATTTTCATCGTATTTACTATCACATTGAATCACTTGATTGGAATCATGAAGCTCCAAATGCACAACTTATCAAATGCAGTCTTGTTCTCTTAAATACATCACTTCGAAAAGTGTTATAAGTAGCAATTATGTTCCTTGTACACTTTTTCTTGACATGATTGTTGACAATAAGTGTGTTGGCAAGTGTCATTAGATTAAAAAAATTGTCAATAATTTAAAATATCCAATGGTGTGTTGTCACGTGACACAATGTAAAGAAAGATATAGAAGGATATGTATAAGTAACATGAATATTATAAGTAGAGACCCACATACTAGTACTTATTACTTTAAAATTTGTTTATAAACAGACTAATTAATAAATTAAGTTTCTAGTTGGTCCTCATTTTCTAACTCATTTTTAGCCATACATTTTGTCCTTGTTTGGTATAAGATTAACGTTTATGCTACATTTACATTACAACTTATATATTTATTAATCAACAGGTGAGATAATAAAATTTAATTGGATCAAAATCTTATCAACTAAATAAAAACAAAACTTCTCCATTTTTTTGACACCTCATCAATTCATAAAATATATATATAAATTGTGATGTACAACAAATATTTTTTTTAAGATTAAAATTTGATTTTAATCTCAAATCAAGCCCCCGTTTGGCCCATATTATTTGATATTATAAATTTTGGAATAAATGTGTGATTGAAAAAGAATAAAAAATTTCGATTTATGTACAATATTATTTTATTAGAGAATGTATAGTTGAATAGAAGAGGAGGAAAAATATATTATAATTTTAATGGAGCCAAAGTTAACAATTAATTTTGATCTCATGTTTTATGGAATTCAAAACTTTTCAACAATACATTTGATCATTTATTTTTAATTTATCAACTTTTTAATCGTATATTTCATCATTTTTTTTACAAAATAGATTGAAACTATTATTTTTAACTAAATCAAATAGGTGTTAATGTATAAATATATGGATAGTACTTTGTAGGTCTCAAAAACATGCAAGTAAAAGTTGCGTTTATAAACAGTATTAGTCAAATGTAGTCTAAGCCGAAGAACTTGCTCTACCCGTGACTATATTTGGGCCAAATGAATTTTTTGCTTCACCACATGGGACTATCCCCTACTCGACTTTCTTAATTTAAAATTTTTTCTGTATACTTATTTTAATGTAATAAGATATTTTACATATAAATTTAAAATATTTTCTTACTTTTTAACGATATAATTTTTTTTAAAAATTATTCAATTTTTTTTTCCAAATAATGGTTGTGAAACTAGAGCTAATTTAGGACAACTCAAAAAGTTTGGATCTTGGTACATTCATATCAAGATTTATATAATGAATTACATAATATCATATGACATTACCATTTGTCAATTTAAAAGTACAATCAAATTTTTCATCCAATCTTTTTCATTCACGTCATATTATGTAATCCATTAAGTACAACCCTATTTGACCCCATTAAAATTATAATTAATTTTTCTTTCTTTCATATCATTCACACATTTTTCAATAAAATAATATTACATGATGCTACCAAAAACTCGCACCTGAATGAACTCAAACTAGCTGATTGAACTATGCACGATCTGGCCTTCAATATCTGAAATAAAGGCGTCGAGATGTGTCATCGTCGCCCCTCCGATGCTTAAGTCAAAATGAGAAATTGTGTAAAAGATTATATGCTGGAATATTAATGAAAAAACGCACCTGAATAATGAGGCTGGGTTATGTATTTATAGATGTGGGATGTGGAGTCCTAAAATGATTCAACTTCTTATATTCCTTATCTTTAGAAGGTGTTTATGTTATGTTAGAAGTGCACACTTTCAGTTAGAGTCAAATTTGTAACAGTTTGGAGAGTTTGTGTTCAGATAGGATTAGGATTCTTAGGAAACGTGCGATGAGGTCAAGAAGACGGATGGGTTAGGGCTAAGACCCGACCTCAATAACCGGTCCAACCTTAACACGAGACCCGACCTGAACATCAGCCTAATAATGGTGGTTTAAAATTGGGCCCATGAGTTCGAGTTAGGGCATTACTATTTCTACACACATCACAGGCCCCCGTGTATCTAGGTCACAGCTAAAAGTCCTAAGTCCGAGCTGTGAGATAGGATGCATTGAGGTGAATCAGCACGAGATCGAACTTACAGGGCCGCGAGTGCGTGACAGTTGTATTGACACGTGTCAGACGCGTGTAGGGCAAGACAAGATCGACGTTGGATGCTTGACACGTGGCTTAATTCAAGGGCCATGATTGCAAGACCTTTGACCTTCCTCTGACCCATATAAATACCCCATTTTCACCTCTCATTTTTCACTCTCAACTCTCAGTAAAAGCAGATCGAGGTCAGGGCTTAGAGGGTTTTGTGAGCGATCATCTTTAAGAGGTAAGTGTTTGAGCTTTGAAGTTATTTATTTTAAGTAGTAATGTCGAGCAGTAGTAGCGAGGGGTCGAGCAGTAGTAGTAGATAGTCCTCTAGGAGCTCGACCACAAAGAGCCCCGAGGATGTGGGTGTAGCCCTCATCTCTGTAGCAGTCTCTCTAAGCTTGCATCCTGAGGTCGAGACTAGCCTAACTTACCCTAGAGAATTGACCAAATATAAAGAACACATAGTTATAAAGGATGCTAGAGAGTTCGGAGTTATGCTCCTATGTGAAGTGAGGAACCCCGAGCCTAGTGATTCTGTAGTAGATGCTTGAGAGATGGAGATGACTTTTTTTAGAGATACCCTTAAGGCAGGACTTAGGTGGCCTCTACACCCTTTCTTTTTCCATTTCCTGAATTTTTGCCTAATGTGCACGGGTAAGTTAGTCCCGAATAGTTGCAGGCTCTTTGTCTATTTTTTATTTTGTGTAGATACCTTGAGATCGAGCCAAGACTCGAGCTTTTGAGGGCGGTGTTTGACCTTAAGTTCGCTCTCGGGTATAACTGTTTCGCTTACTTATCGACTAGGGGGTTTAGAACTCCTGAAACCCTGAGCTTTCTGCAGGGATGGAAATGGCGATTCTTACTTGTGAAACCTTAGGGCCCCGATCATCCATTCAACCCGAGATGGGAAATCCCAGAGGTTTTAGATTTGGATAGGTTGAGGTTAGTAAACCATGATCCCCTTGCAGATAAGATCGATTACCTCCCCGAGAATGACACCCTCGACCATGCCAATGTAAGAGGGGTCGAGGGTACGATCCTCTCTTCCCTTGTTCTTTATCAATCGCAACTTGTTGCTCGAGCTAATGCCTTGTGATATTTTTGTAGATTTAGAGATGTCTTTCAATCCTTTAGCACTTCTTGCCAATGTCCACCAGAGGGCTAAGTGCCCACCCAATCAAAAGGAAAGAAAAGGGCTCGAGACTCATCATCAAGCGAAGTCCCAAGTGGGCTCGAGCAATTTAAGAGCCCAACAGTACATCCTCAGCCTTTGACCCGATCTCCAGCTCGTTCTTCCATGCCCCGAAGTACTCCGGAGATTTTGGATCTGGAAGGAGACGCATCCCTACCCCAATCAATGCTAGAGGATCATGCTCAGTGCCCTTGATCTCTTGGTGACCAATTACCAGGACGAGGTCGATCCTGGTGAGGGAGTAAGGGCGCTCGAGCTCATTACTCTGAAGGTATGTCATTGACTTCGAGCTAATAATTTGCTTTCTTCTTAAAGTTTGATCTGACACTACTTCGATTTTTTAGGCTTTGAGCATGGCTTGGGGTTTGGCTATGAAAAGCCTGGACTCTTCGAGCAAAATGGCTGAGCTCGAGACACAGAATGAGGAGAAAGAGAATCGTATGCGAGAGCTTGAGGTGGAACGGGACTAGGCTCGTATCGAGATGAGAAAAGCTTAAGATCAGATAGGGGTGACCAAGGACGAGGCTGAGAAAGCAAAGCTCGAGCTCATGTACACAAAGAAAGAGTTCAAGGAACAGCTAATAATGGCTTGAGGTCATGCGGTTGAGGACTTCAAAAAGTTGAAATAATATGAGACGTCGCTCGGTTAATATGGTTCGTGCTACAGCCTGTTGTCGAGGAGCTCAAGTCAATCAATGAGCTGGGGAACGAGCTCGAGCTGTCGGCCTCTGAGGTCAAAGAAGAAAGAGGGCAGGGAGAAGACTGAGACTCCTGATCAGGGCGATCCTGCTAACGCCACCGACCTAGATTAACCCCTTCCCCGAACTATGCTTAGTTCTTTTGTTTTTGTTTTGAAAAATTTGTAAAGTACATTGCCCGAGCTTGGCCCTCTATTATTTTTGAATTTAATACAAGCTCGATGCTTTTCGATTCGTTAAATATGCTCATTTCTTGTATGTATATCGATCTTCAAAACAACTCGATCTCGTTTTGTTAGTTACGATTGTTTTAGAGTGCACCCCTCGTTCTAAGATCAGGCACGTAGTGCTCAACCAAGATATTGTCGCAACTAATTAGTTCGAGTGTTTTGGCCAATGAGTTCGCGTTTCAATTACCAATTAGCTTGAGCCTTGTACTTGGCCATGTTTTGGCCAATAAGCTTGAGTTTCAGTTACCAATTAGCTCAAGCGTTGTACTTGGCCATGTTTTGGCCAATAAGCTCAAGTTTCAATTACCAATTAGCTCGAGCGTTGTACTTGGCCATGTTTTGGCCAATAAGCCCAAGTTTCAATTATTAAATAGCTCGAGTGTTGTATGTTTTGGCCAACAAGCTCAAGTTTCAGTTATTAATTAGCTCGGGCGTTGCACTTACCGCAATCTGGCCAAATGAGTTCGAACTTTTCGTCCGACTGTACTCCGACCATGTTACTTGACCTAGTTATTAAGTTCGAGTTTGTGCTCATGATGAGCTCGAGTGTTTCATTTGACCATGTTTTCGTCACATTAGCTCGGGCTTCGATGATTAATTAGCTCGAGCATTGGATTGGCGATACTTTGGCCACAAAGCTCGAGTTTTGTATAACAGTTAGCTTGGGCATCTCACTTGACCAAGCTTTGGCCAAATGAGCTCGAGTTTTATAGTGAGGTCAAGGTATATTTTTTTTTTACCTTGCTATTTTACGCGGACAACGATTGCTACACCCGACCTCGACCTCGACCTCAACGTAATTCTGTTACGGGGAATATTATGTACCAAGCTAAGGGGTACTAGCTTCATACGTGGAGCACGACCTTACGCTGGTTTAGTGTGTTAGCTACATGTGCGGAGCACGACCTTACGCTGGTTTAATGTGTTAGCTGCATGCATGGAGCACAGCCTTACACTAGTTTGATGTGTTAGCTGCATGCGCGGAGCACGACCTTACGCTAGTTTGATGTGTTAGCTGCATGCGCGGAGCACGACTTTACGCTAGTATGATGTGTTTGGGACAAGTTCTTATTATCTAAATGAATTAAAAGAGTAAGAAGCACATAGGCCATTACTGAAAACTAAACTGTTTAGGGGCGTGCAAGCCCGAACTAGAGCGAAAAACAAAAAATGAAAAGAAAAGGAAAAAGCTTCCTAAACATGAAATAGAAACCCAAAAACTTAGGTACCTAGTTGCTTGACCAGCTATTTGTAATAAATTTTCAAGTTCTCGGTGTTCCATGGCCTTAGGAGCGGTCATCCCGAAGTATTCTTCAAGTTGTATGCACCACCTCTCAATTTTCATATAATTTTGAAAGACCCTTCCCATATCAGTGCTAGCTTCCCTGAAAGATGTCTGGCAGCTGCTGCTCTCCTAAGGACTAAATTACCAACTCTGAACCTTCTTCTCTTGACCTTGGTATTGAAGTGCTTTGTTATTTTGTTTTGATAACTTGTGGCCCTCAGTGAGGCTTGTTCTCGTACTTTCTCAAACAGATCAAGGTGTTCATCTGTTTGTCCTTCAACGTAGGGCTCGATCATCCTCTACATTGCGAGGCTGACTTCAATCGGTATCATGGCCACCACGCCAAAAGCTAGCATGAAAGGGGTCTCACCAGTTGTTGTCTTATGAGAAGTCTTGTATGTCCAAAGTATAGCGGACAGCTCTTGGGGCCAACTTCCCTTGGCATGACCAATCATTGTTTGAAGGTCTTGCAATATAATCCGGTTGGTTACTTCTGCGAGAGCGTTACTCTGAGGGTGTGAGACCGAAGTCAGGCAATGCTCGATTTTGAGGTTGGCGCAAAAGTTCCTGAATTGCAAATTGTCAAATTGCCTTCTATTGTTTGTTATCAGCACCTTTGGTATCACGAACCTACATACAATGGACTTCCATACGAATGATTTGAGCTTGGGTTCTGAGATGATTGTCAAGGGCTCAGCTTCCACCCACTTAGTGAAGTACTCTACCGCTACAGCAACAAATTTCACTTGACCTCTTGCCAACGAAAAAAGTCCAAGGATGTCCACTCCCCATTGCTCAAAAGGGGGGCAGCACATGGGATGGAAGTTAGTTCTTCAAGGTGAGTATGTCTCATATTGCCGAACCTCTAGCACTTGTCACACCTCCTTACATAGTCTGATGCATCCTTCTTCATGTTAGGCCAATAATATCCATATCTTATGAGCTTGTAGGCGAGAGCTCGAGCTCCTTGATGATTCCCATATATACTTTCGTGAACCTCTGTTAAGGCTTGGAGGGACTTAAAGGGTTTGAGGCATCTGAGGTAGGGTAGAATAAAACTCTTGCGAAACAAAACTCTTCCAATAATGTAGTATCTTGATGCTCTGGTCTTAATGCTTCTTGCTTCCCGGGGTCATATGGTAGGTTCCCACTATTCAAGTACTCCAATATTGGATATATCCAATAAAGCTCAAGATCAACGTCCATGATGCTCGTCTTCTGATTGATGCTAGGCTCGGGTACCATCTTGATGTGTACTATTCTATCAAGTCCATCTATCCCCATAAACATCAATATAGATAATGCCTCAGCCTTTGCATTGTCAACTCTAGCAATTTTAATAATTTTGCAGCTTCTAAATCGTCTTCGAAGGTCATGCACCTTTAAACAATACATGCTCATTTTCTTATCTTTTCTCTCAAAAGCACCTTTGATTTGACCAACAACAAGTTATGAGTCGCTAAAAACTTTGACGTGCTCAAGCTCAAGGTTGCATGCAAGTCCTAGAGCTAGAATGACAGCTTCATACTCAGCTTCATTATTGGTTGCCTCAAATTCAAACCTGAGCGCGTATTGGATTTCGGTAGTCTTGTTTGGGTTATTGATGATAACTCTGGCGCTTGATCCTGAACTATTCGATGCTCCATCTACGAAAATTTCCCAAATTTTCAAGGTCTTGTTCGGGTCCTTTTCTTGTGGCCCCCGAGGCATAGAGGTTAGCTCTACAATGAATTCAGCTATGGCTTGTGCCTTAATTGCAAGCCGTGTCTTGAACTCTATATCAAATTCGTTAAGCTCAATCGCACATTTAAGTAGTCTTCCCAAGACGTCTGGTTTCTGAAGTATATGCCTAAGTGGTTGATTAGTGAGCACAACAATTGGCTGAGATTGAAAATATTGGCGTAGCTTCCTGGTAGCTATTACCAAGGCGAGTGAAAGTTATTGAGCCAATATGTACCGAGTTTCTGCATCGAGCATCACTTTACTCACATAATAGATAGGTCATTGGACCTTTCCAATTTCCTTTACCAACACCCCACTTACCACATTCTCGGAAATGACTAAGTATAATAACAATGTATCACCAGGTTCAGGCTTGGTGAGAACTGGAGGTGTTGCTAATGTTTGCTTCAGTTATTTAAAGGCTAAATTATACTCTTCATTCCAGTCAAAGCTCCGATTATCCCTTAGGACTTTGAAAAAGGGGAAGCACTTGTCCGTTGCTCGAGACATGAACCTATTCAAAACCACGACCTGACCTGTTTATTTTTTGAATGTCTTTCTTGCATCTTGGGGATTCCATAGATATCAAGGCTTCGATCTTGTCAAGGTTGGCCTCTATCCCTCCGTGTATGATCATGAATCCTAAGAACTTTCTAGAAGCCACTCCTAATGCACATTTTGTAGGGTTTAACTTTCTTTTGTATCTCTTCAGTATAGCGAAGATCTCTTCAAGGTCGGAGATATGACCATCCACTTGATTTCTTTTAACGACCATGTCATCCACATATGCCTCGATGTTCTTCCCTATCAAATTGGCAAAAACCTTATTGACAAGTCTTTGATACGTAGCTCTTGCATTCTTTAGACAAAACATGGCCCTGTAATAGTAAATGGCCGAATCGGCCATAAATGAGGTCTTCTATTGATCTTCTTCTGACATGAGAATATGATGATACCTAGAGAAAGCATCTAGGAAACTGTATAACTTATGATCTGAGGTGATGTCCACAAGATTATCGATTCGAGGTAGGGGATAGATGTCCTTAGGGCAGGCTTTGTTCAGATTTATGAAGTCGATGCAAACTTGCCACTTTCCATTAGCTTTCTTGACAATAACAACACTGGCAAGCCAATTAGGATACTGGACTTCTCAGATAAATTTCGCATTAATGAGCTTTGCAATTTCCTCTCGTATGGCTTCTTGCCATTCTGGTGCAAACAACCTCCTCATTTGCTCTATCGATTTCCCGTCTAGGTTTATGTTCAGTCTGTGTACTGCAACTTCGGGGTCAATCCCAGGCATATCCCCATCATTCCAAGCGAATATATCGATATTTCTGGATAGACAACTAATAAGTTGGGTCGTGGTTATAGCATCAAGATCTCGACCCATCAGATGGTAACTTTCCTACCACGCTCGACCTCGATCTCGTCCATCTCTTCCAAGAAGGCAAGCCTCCTATGATGCTCGAGGTCTAGCTCGACCTCGAAAATTTGCATGACGTCGACCTTGATCTCATGGACGCTAGTAACATAGTACTGTCTAGCTAGGGTTTGGCTTCCTCGAACTACACCGACCTCATAACTAGTAGGAAATTTCACTACCAGGTGAAAATTTGAGACAATTGCCATGATTCTGTTCAACAAGGGCCTTCCAAGTATAGCGTTGTAGGCCATAGGAGCACGAACTACTTGGAAGGTCGTGATCTGCGTGACCTACCTCCCTTCTGATCTCAAGGTGAGAGGTAACCCGACAATGCCTTCTGGAATAACACCACTGCCTCCAAAACCCTGAAGGGGGGTTTTGACAGGCTTGAGCTGTTCAGATGAAATACCTATCTGAAAGAAAGCCTCATGTGACACTACGTTAGCCGCGCTTCCATTATCCACCAGAATTCTTCTTACCTTAAAATTAGCAATGATCGCCGATATAACCAAGGTGTCGTCATAAGAAAAAGACAAGATCTCTAAGTCCTTTGATCCGACGGTGATGTCTTCTACATTACCAAGTTCCATGCTCGAGATCGAGGGGTATTGCCTGGAGTATTGCTTACATCCGCTGTTGGAATCCCCTTCCGATGCCGTCCCTCCGACAATGATATTGATAGTACCTGCAGTTGGTTTCTTATCTCCCCTACCTTCAGGAGCCTTACCCTTATTTTGGCTGTTACGCCGACGCTTGTCATTGCTAACGTAAGCGCCCAGAAAGCCCATCTTGATAAGAACCTTGATCTCCCGCTTCAGGGCGAAGCATCCTTTGATCGTATGGTCATGATCTCAATGAAAGTCGTAGGGAGCCCGTAGCCTCGGAGGCCACTTCAACTCTTTAAAGTCTTTGATTTCCATCAAAATGTTAGACCTTATGGTGTTCAAGTAAGTGAAAGGTATAGGAGAGTAGTCTTGCCTTGGCTTGCTTCGGAAAGGATTTGGACATTGGTTAGACTCATGTGGCCTCTTTACATCGGGCTTCTTTTATGGCGGTGCATATTTTCTTGAAACATAGTCTCTTGCATGTTAATGTATTTCTCAGCCCAGGTAAGTAGGTCGATTATTGACTTGGGAGGGGTCTTCGATAGAGACGTCTTAAACATCTCACATCTTACGACATATGTTAGATCAGAGACTGTAGTTGTAATACGTAGATCCGGGATCATTAATCTTTCCTTATTAAACCTTGTCATGAAATTGTGAAGTGTCTCGTTGGGTCCCTGTCGCATCTGCATAAGCGACACAACTGTTTTCCTGATATGCTTATTACTCGCAAAAAAAGCGGAGAACTTGTTAGCCAAGTCTGAAAAGGAGGATATGGAGTTGGGCTCCAATGTGGAGAACCAATCTCTGGCTGCGTTTGTGAGTGTCTGAGGAAAGTCTTGCATATAACTGCGCCGGGTGCGACCTTTAAGTTCATGATATCCGTGTATATGTTGAGATAGTTGATGTGGTCGATTGTTCCATCATACTCCTTCACCCGAGGGTACTAAACCAGTCTGGTAGAGGATATGACAAGACTTCCGGGGTGAAATGAGTGTTGGAGGTGAAACATGTTGCCGCCTGGAACTTCTGAAGCATTCCGGCTGTGATTCCCTCATGAATAATTCTTGCCAGATCAGCAGAGTCCATAGTAATTGATCTTGAACCTATGGGCATATGCGGTACGTCTGAGGTTCCGACATTACCGTGGCTAGGGCTAGGTGCCCGATCATCCGCCATAAGCCCACTTTGAAGAGATGGTACTAGGGGGGTACTTCTCTGATATAGTAGCCGAGTTAGCGTGGCCACTTATTGGTGGAGTTCCTCAACCGCTCTAGGAGTGACTGCTACCGATGGGTGTGGAGGTTTTCCTGATGATATTCCCTTGGGGATGCAGATGGTCTCCGATAGGGGGTTGTTTGGGAGCGGATGAGCTTGCTAGAAGATGTCCTGAATGTGTGTTCACCATGGCTTTTGGTAGCGTTTCGCACAGACGGTGCCAATGATGCTACAAAAAACTCACACCTGAATGAACTCGAGCTGGCTGATTGAACTCCGCACGATCTGACCTTCAATACCAGAAACAAATGCGTCGATGTGTATCCTCGTCGCCCCTCCGATGCTTAAGTCAGAAAGAAGAATTGTATAAAAGATTGTATGCTGGAATATTAATGAAAAAACGTACCTGAATAATGAGGCTGTGTTATGTATTTATAGATGTGGGAAGTGGAGTCCCAAAAGGATTCAACTTTATATATTCATTATCTTTAAATGGTGTTTGTGTTATGTTAGAAGTGCACACTTTCAGTTAGAGTCAAATTTGTAACAGTTTGGAGAGTTTGTCTTTAGATAGGATTAGCATTCCTAGGAAACGTGCGATAAGGTCAAGAAGACAGGTGGGTTAGGGCTAAGACCCGACCTCAATAACCGTCCCGACCTCAACACGAGACCCGACCTGAACATCAGCCCAATAATGGTGGGTTAAGATCGGGCCCAAGAGTACGAGTTCGGGCATTACTACTTCTACACACATCACATATCAATTACACATTTTTTAATAAAATAATATTATATGTAAATAAAAAAAAATCATCTTTTTTAACTACACATTTTTTTAAAAGTGTACTATTACAAAAATTAAAATGACAAAATGGGGGCAAACGCGGATATGGATTTGGCAACTCAGAGAATTTGAGGAATTTGCACCAAAATACACTTCCATCTTTTACTCCGCTATTCATTAACCATTCTATCATTTCACTTTCCTTCATTCCAATTACACACAATCATCAAACCAAAACAAAAATCAAAATCACAGGGACCTGAAAAAGAGGATAAAATATGGACGATTATACAAGAGAAATGATGGATTTGAAGACCCTGGTTACTCGTACACTCGAGAAGAAGGGTGTTCTTGCTAAGATCCGTGTTAGTATTTCCCTTATCTTCAATCCATTTTTTTATAAATTTGTTTCTTTGTTGGTTTGTATTCGTGCTGAAAGGAATGTGTAATGGATCGAGCCGCTTCTTTGGAATGCAGGGGATTTTTTATTTCTGTAGGGAATTAGGGTTTTTTAGTGTTTGTTTTCCCTTGAAATTTATAGGGTTTTTGAATTCCATGATGGTTTTGCATCTACATAGTGTCCTACATTTCGTATTTGTCTATGGTACTTTTGTTTCCAAGTGTTAGCCTCTGCTATTATTTGAATTTAGGATGATTGAGAATTAAGAAAATTAAAAGCATGTACTGGTAGGATATGTCTCAGTTAATTTTTTGGCTGGGTTCCCATTTTCTTAATAGATGTTAAACAGTAATATATTGGCATGTATCAGTCTTGTCTCTTGGGTATTGAATTGGTTTGAATTAAGGGACTCCGGACATTTCGTTAATTAGAAGGTAAATAATTAGTGTATCGACATTTTTCTAATTGCTTCTGTCAATCACTTTTGTCCTCAATTGGGTAAGACTTAAAACATTATTAGGAAAATGTCGAAACGTTCATATCTGATTGAAGATAAAAGTGATTGATAGAAGCAATTTTTTATATAGAGTGGAATACACATTGTTATTGAAACTACACTTTGTGTGCGTGTGTATATTATGTGTGTGTGTAAATATTTGAGGCTTGTAGCTTTTAGTTTTAGCTATATAATTCATGCATTGAAAACAAGATAAGATATTCAAGACTTTTAGTAGATCAGTTTGATCATATTTATAACAAATAAAAATACAAACAGCTTTAGTTGCACTATTGACGGCTTTGGAGTGAAGAAGAGTTTGTATTTATGATTGAAGATATCTGGTGCAATTGCATATATATTTATTAGATTAGATTAAATCATATCATATAAGTTTCAATTGTTTATTGATTGCAAGATTTGTATTTTATTACAATGTTATGGTTTTGACCTTTAAATCAAAATATCTTCACTCTTAAAACTATTCTGCAATGTGCTGTATTTGGGTGGTAGTTATTGCGGCTTAGAACTTGATTGCTGCTCATAAGATCAAATTTTGTAACACTGGCATGGTATTGGGAGGGATTTTTTTCATTTTGTGGTGGTTGTATCTTGGGTGTGTTGCTTGCACATGATTGATTCTACTATGCTTTGAAATTTTCATTTCCTTATAAAGTGTTATTCATTATTGTTGGGGCTTGTGCTGATTAAAATCTAGAATATTGAGAACTAGTGCATTTAATGCTAGTGAGTAATTGTAAGTTGTAACACTTGCAAATTTTTCAAATTGGATTGCTTATACATTTGATCGATTTTAATACAGTATAGTCTTCCTTTGGAAACGTGTGTTAGTTAAATGTTATTCTAAACTTACTAAAAAATAACCAGAATCTAAATCCTGACAACTGAAGTATTTTATGATACATCTATAGATATATACGTATATAGTTACACCCAAAGCTTGCTGTAGCCTGCCAATATGGTCGGTTTCAGGATTTAGATGTTTCTTGCAATATGGACTGACCTTTCTACTGTTCTTGCTTACTAGGCTGAGCTAAGAGCTAGTGTGTTTGAAGCGATTGAAGAGGAGGATAGGGTAATTGAGAAAGAAGAAGGTCTACCTCCGGCACTACTGGGTAGCTGCAATGGTCGTGCAAGACGACTTCATAACTCTCCTTCAGGTTTGATTTAATTTTCAATTTTCTCTCTCTTTCGCAACTCACTTTCAAATGTGTGTACTCTTGCTGCACTAGCCCAATAGAACAATTCTTAGTAATCTCAAAATTTATACACATACGAGATTATAATCTTTCCACTTTAGCCTGATAGGAAATAGTAATGATGATGTCAAATAGACACACCAATATTGTATCTTCAATTGACCATAGCATGACTCTGCTTATCTAATTAGAAGATTTATCTATTGACTAGAAGATATATGCATTTCGAACATTTATATTTAAATTATTAACATTTCAATGGGTGCATGTTGAGTTTTTAGGAGTTGAGTTATGTGGTTATTAATGCTAATTTACTTTTTTACTTTCGTAACATTTTATTTGCTAACACAGGAAGGCTACTAACTGCATTGATATGTGAATATTTGGATTGGGCTCAGTTGAACCACACATTGAAAGTCTTCATGCCGGAGTGTAATTTGGTATTTTCTGCACATATTATTTCTATTTTGGAATATTTGTTGTCCTCTTATTGTTTAGTCTATATTCTCTTGTCTAAAATCTGTTTGAAATTACAGCCAAAGGATTCCTGGAAATCTGAGTTGCAAGAATTTAGTATCAAGAATGGATATGATCTTGATAGGAATGGAGACGGCGCTCCTTTGCTTTTGGGAGTGCTTGAAGGCTTTCTGAAATATGAGGTTGGATAAACTCACTGTTTTATATTTTAAACTTTGTAAAGTTGTTGACTTGTCACTTTAAGCTTCAGTAATACTTTGTGTCATTTTTATTGTGTTTGCTATTGTATATATATTCGTTGAGTCAGTCATGGAAATTTGATATGTAATTTTCTCTCATATTAATTTTTAAGTCAATCAGTGAATTGGTTTAGACCATTAATGAGCATCTCCTGGAGAGGCCTGAGGTAAATATGTTTAGTCTTTGTATCACCACATAATTCCATCCATAACATTGCAGCTTTACTTTTCGACATTTTCGTTGTCAAAGTGCTTATTCTTAGCTTATGTTAGTTTATTAGAACAGATGTATAAATTTTTTGATATCTATGCTGAATTATATAACCTGCATTCATTATTATGAAGTACTGCTGGTGTGGACAAAACCTAAATTTTCTCAAGTATTCTCTGTGCAAAATGTGGCAGGTTATGTTATACTGTTATATAAGTGCCCGTATTGTGTGATTTGAAATAACTCAATCACAAAAAAGGAATTTTTGACGTGCAGTCAGAACATTTGACTTGTTATGCAAGTCAACCTTCAATTTTGAAGTACAGTTCCGTCCATAAATTCACTCAGAGAGTTAAATTCATTGGATAACAGTTTTGACCTCAAGTTCATAGAAGTCAAAAAAAGAAAAGAATGGAGGTACTAAGTTGGTATGATTTTTCCAGCATAAATTTGTTGAGGAAGAAAGTCTGCTATATTTACGATCTCCTTTGAATATTCTCAGCTTCAGTTCTGAGACAGAGATTGAATTACAAGATTGTGGCTGCAGCGGAAAGGGGGAGGGGTTGACGGTGGTTGGAGGGGGGTGTCCACAATCCCATGGATTTGATTTGAGCCAACCCATATCTCGTGCAGCTTTCAAGAGCTAGGTTTCACGCTCCTCCATATAAGATCCGTAGCTTGAAAAAGACAGCTGCTGCTGGGGAACTGACTGGTGTCGGGGTGAGGAGGGGGTTGACGGTGGATTTGGTGGGCTGGAGATTCTTTTACTTCTCGTTTTTCATTTCCTTTTATATTTAGGCTTTTTGCTTATTTGAACTTGAGGTAGAATTGTAATTTAGACAAACTATTTTCAATGGAAACCATGGAGAATGATGAAACTGCTAGTTAAATGCCATGAACATTAGAATAAACAGTTCAAATGCTGTGGGACCTTTGCATTCTCAAATTCTAACAGCAACTAGTTGCCTTGTGAACTTTAGATCAAAGAGGAAAGGTAGGAATGAAAAATTTAGTCAAAAAGAGTTTTGATGCATTGCTTAAAGGACTGTCAGTCTTGAAAGAGCTTACAATAACAAAGTAGCCTTGTTCCAAACAAATTTGGGTTCAGTTACATGAATCATTTTTTTCCATGTTGCTAGGTCTACTGGAATATCTAACTTGTAAGAGAGGTTTGAAGGCTTGTTGGGAAGTAGACTAGGAGTTATTTGCGTTGAGCATATTTTTATCATTCATCTGATGCATATTAAGGTGTGAAACTGGGAGACGACTATTTACAAAGACAGGTAACCTTGTTCACTTCTCTGTATAAAGGCTTCATGGACCTTGATCTTTGGTGCACTTTGAGTGGTTAAAGGATAGTGCCACAGAAGTAAGCACCTTGTGCTTACAGGGAAGCATAATATCCTATAAGAAGCAGAAATCTAATCTAATAATATTACTTACGTGTCCTGAGATTGCAGGACAGTATTGCTATGTGGATTAAAGTTTTGTGCTTTCAGAATATGGTCCCAATTCTGCCCTTAGACCGTTTACACCTATTCTTTGATAATATCTGTTCCATGTCCAATTTGGGCAGAGTGTTTCTTATTTTAATTCTGTTTTTAAGTATCCGCTCTAGGTTTATCTTAATTCAAAGCAGTAAGTTTTTTTTAACATGGTTCTATTCTGTATTCTTTTAGAATTTATCTCAAGGAAGGGGTGCCGATAGGAGATTAACCACTCCAGATGCTGAGTCTCTATCCAACTTGGAAGCTCGAAACATTCGGAAACCGTCTTCATCAACAGTTGCCGGGGGTTTACCTCCACTGGGAAGGTTCTTTGATAATACCTTTTCAATTCTTCTGTTAATTTTTCATTTTCGGTTATTAACTTTTAGTTAATGGATGCTCATCTCAGGCCTGTCCCAGCTTTCCAATCTTCGGGTAAGTAGTAAAACTAACATAATCTATTTTTACTACCTGCTAAATTGATTTGGTGATATCTCATTTGTCTTAGATCGAAGAGCTGGATCTTCCATGTCTGGCTATAGGAAAGATGAATATAATTGGAGATACAAAAATAATGAGCTTCCAGATGATGTAGTCGGTGCTACCTCTGCCTTGGAAAACCTTCAGCTGGATAGGAAAGCTCGAAGCCTTACCACTTCGTGGCGGTTTGTTTCCGAACCCTTTGAATGAGAAAGTGTTGCATATGTTGTAATTATATGATTCAAAAGCTCTTTGGGCGCTCTTATAATCAAACATATATTTATGGATCGAGAGGAAGTGAAGGAGGAACAATAACATTGATATCATATGTCAATTATTGAAGTAACCGGATATGAACAAAGCATATACTTTGCTGATTTTATGAAACAAACTGAGGAGAAGGAATGAAGATTATCATTCATCAATTTCATTCAATATTACCTTCTAAGTTTTTATTACATCTTGACTTTATATATAGCCAAACATTGCAACTAAAGTCAAAGATTTTATCTACTATTCTATCAACTACCATACTACTTTTACACAAACCATACTAACTTGTATATTACACTGACTTGTCTAACTTTACATCATTTCAAAGTAAGACATTACACTGAAAATATGTAACTCATGTTTAACCATAAATACAATAGTTATGTGACAACACAATCGTCACAACTCCAACACAATAACATATCTACAACCTTTCCAATCGTNATAATTATGTGACAACAAAAATGTGACAAATTCAACACTCCTCCTTGACATTTTGTTGGAACCATTAAAAAACTTTTTCTTCAGATTTCAGGCTGTCCTTTTATGTTTTGTGACTACAAGCTTAAGATCCTTTGTTTTTCATTTGATCCGGCTCTCTTGGTTGTAACTCTTTATCATAGTTGTCAACTCTTTTAGCCTAGGATCAACCACATACAAATAAACTTTCCATTTGCATCATTTCTTTTGATTTCTCGTTGATTTAATGAAGCTACTGTTGTTGTTTTGAAATTACCGATATTGCACAACTTACCGGATTTAATACAGGTTTACCGATTTTTTTAAGTTACCGGATTTACACCGATCTTATCGATTTTGTTAGAGCTTACCAGATTGACAATGAGCTTACCGGTTTTGTAATAAAACATTGAACTTACCGGATTCACACTGGGTTTACCGTATTTGCAATATGCTTATCGATTTTGCTTATTGCTTATCGGTTTTGACTGTTTTTTAATGCATACACCGGATTCACACTGAGCTTACCGTATTTGCAATATGCTTACCGGTTTTGCTGAATGCTTACCGGTTTTGACTGTTTTTTTTTTTTAATACATACCGGATTCACTCCTTTTTCTTTCCAGATTTTTTACAGCCTCTTCGTCAGTTGTTTTCTTCCATTTTTTATAGCTAAAGATCAGTTTTTCAGCTCTGATCTTCAAAGATCAGTTTTCCAGCTTTGAAACATTGCAAAGCATACCGGATTTTTCACTTTCACAGCATCATTTTGCATAAGATTTTCTCTGTTTTTCACTAGCAATTAAAAGCTTCTTTTCTTCTTCATTTTACAGCTCCTGGTCCCTATTCAAATTTCATTAGTGCTCTGATACCATGTTGTAATTTTATAATTCAAAAGCTCTTTGATAGCTCTTATAATCAAACATATATTTATGGATCGAGAGGAAGTGAAGGAGGAACAAAAACATTGATATCATATACCGGTTATTGAAGTAATCGGATATGAACAAAGCATTTACTCTGCTGATTTCATGAAACAAACAGAGGAGAAGGAATGAAGATTATCATTCATCAATTTCATTCAACATTATCTTCTAAGTTTTCATTACATCTTAGCTCTATATATAGCCAAATATTGCTACAAAAGTCAAAGATATTATCTACAAATTATTCTATCAACTACCATACTACTCTTACACAAATCATACTAACTGTATATTACACTAACTTGTCTAACTTTAAATCATTTCATAATTAGACTTTAAACTAAAAATGTGTAACTAAATGCTTAACCAAAAAACAATAATTATGTGACAATAAAAATGTCACAACTCCAACAGCATACCGATGTGTTACGAAAGTAACTTAAACTTTGGGAAATCTCTAGCCATATGAACTGTTCTCAATTGTAATCAATAGGGTTAACTTAACCTGTGCACAGTTTGATTATGCATTATTATTCGAAAGGTGTGGACCATAGGTGCATTATTATTTAATAATCTGAAGAAAGAATCAAGGGTCCTGCTACTTTAGTAAAGAAATAACCACTGCAGCACGAAAAAAGGAAAGTGAAGAGGGCAGTTTACGCGACACTTTCATTTCCAGGAGATCAACTCTATTGGATTACAGGATTACAGTCTTTATATAGGTAAAGAACTTCTACAACAAGTAGAAGAACTAGTACTCTAACTGGGAAACTTAGAAGTAGTGGAATCATTGACCAATAAAGATTATTCTAGACCAACTAGGATTCTTCCTAAGTAAATGCGTGATCACGATCAAAATGTTTTACAATTAAGAGCATGTTTGAGCCCCATTTTTTGGAAATAATGCATTTTGGAAAGTATGTTGATGGATAATGTGTGGTTAAGAAATAAGTAAAAGTCATGGGTTTGCGTGTAATATTATTTAATTGAAGAATGTGTGGTTGAAAATAAGAAAGAGAAAAATATATTTTGAAAATAATGGGACCAAACAAGGACTAAGTTACTAAACTACCTGTGACTTTTGAAACATAGTAACATCACACAAGTAATAATTCCAACAGCTTTCTAATTTGAAGTAGGACTTATATCCCTTCTAAAACTTCTAAATTTGTTCCATAACTGATTTTAGGTTTTGGTTTTTGGAATCATCAAGTGATCATAATGAAACAATGGTTTCAGGGCACTGGCATGTATGAATAGCTTTAGGGACTTTAGAGGAAAATGTTCTAGTAGCTTGGACAGAGGAGATATAACTAAAGCTCCCAATAAACTTGGGGTTCTCTGTGAGAAACTTTTGCACAACTGTGTTCGATCAATTGGCACATATACTAAAAGGTTCAAAATAAACCAAATTGTCTGCAAATACATCAGGGCATAATAAACTTTAATACCCAAGATCACCACCACTGTCAATGACCTCATATTTCGTAACATGTATTGTACTTGGCTGGATCGGGTATCAATTTCATATGGTACATAGGACACATCTCAAACTTGTTTTGCTGAATTCAATTGCAGGTATGCTGGGGATGGAAGTTCTGAAGAAGATAGCAGGGTAGACCAGATTTAGTTCAATGACTTTTACTTATCCAACAATATGTTCTGCCATGTTATGTAAGACGAACCTGTATGGTTTTGTATTTGTGTTTTAATGTTCTTACAAGTTTTCTTTCTTCTCTTTGATTTCACAACTCTCACCTTTACCCCTCGTTTCAATTTTCTCTTTTGGGTGTTCTAATAAATTTTATTCTAGGATTCGTTCCGTGGAGTGTGACAATTGAAAGTGGATATTATTATTGTGGTGATTAGTTGTAGTAATGTTGGGTTTATGTTCAACTTTCTTACACTGATGGGGCAATTGTGTTTGGATATTTGTAGCTCCAACCCACATTTTCCTTGGTTATTTTCTTTTGGGGAAGGCCGTGTATTTGGCTCAATATAAATGCACAAACAGTCAAAGCATGTGCAATTCTTTTGTTGTTTGTGAAAGATCGATCTGTCTAGGTTGTCGGTGCACTTGTTTGCATTTTTTCATCTGTTTAATTGCCTTTGATTTTCGGTTTTTTATTTTGAAATTAACTTGCCTTTCATTTTAAATTTCGATTATGTAATTCACCCTAAAATATGCAATCTATTTATTTATTTTTCAATTGGCTTTAAGTTTTAACATATTTTATGAATTGGTTGTTGAGAAGAATACTTTGTACCAAACATGTCTATGCTTGTCTAGCTTTCGACTTCCTCCAAACATCGCTATCCTTCCACGTGCTCGATGGGTTTTCTAGAAGTGCCTAGTCTTGAAAACGTCAATTTGACCCTAATTTTGAGCCCTTGCTTGAGCCCCATTTTGGTGAAAAATGAGGTTTTGGATAGTAGTGTTTTTTTTTTTTTTTTTTTTTCTGCTTTTCATGTGGGGAAAATAAATGCGCTAAAAATTGACTTCTACTTATTTTCTAAATTTGACATTTCGCAAATTTGATTGTGCCATAGTTTGAGAAAAAATGAATTTTTAAAAAATGAACCTTAAACATGAGTTTAGAGTATCTTTAATAGACTATTATAAAGAGCATTTCATGTACAATAGAGAGCACTTATTAGAAAGTAAATATTTTGTGCATTCCAACAAATTCTCTATTTTGACTCTTTATTTTGTTTTTTTTCAATGAATATTTATTGATTTTTTTTCGTATCATATTTAACATAATTTTCTTTATATGTTATGGCCAATCAAATGCAATCATTGTTAATTAAGAATGAAGAGAGTTTATTTCTCTAAATTTGGATAGTCAAACTCAATCTTCATTTTAAAAAGTTAAAATAAAGTCTCTTAGAGTTTATTTTTAAGTATTGATTCTTAAAAATAAAAAATAACTTATATTTAAAGGGTAACTTAGAGTGGTTTTGCTTGTGGTACATTAGGATGTACTTAAGGGGTTACACCCTCTCACATGGGGTGAGATTCACTTAAATTTAAAAAAAAAAAAAACTTAAGTGAGGGAGTGTAACCACTCAGATACATCTTTTGATGCACCACTAGCAAAATCCAACTTAGAAATGCTATTAGTAGTTTCAACTATACTTGAGCGAATTTTGGTTTGCTCAAGTATTTATTATGAAATATCTGTAAATTTTTATTTTGTCTTTGTCAATAAAATGAATAAATAATGTTTTCATGTTAGTAAATAGTAATAACAAAATTTAAATTTGCAAAACATGGTATGTAACATGGTGTATTTTGTAAATGACAAATCTTCAATAATTTAACGACATAAAAAATATTATATCAACATTTTTAAAGCTATTAAATTGTTATAACTATGGATTATCGATACAAAATGTTTCTACGTTTGGCCTTTTGTGTATAAAGCATATATACATTTCAATTTTTTGTATTTTCACCCTTATTTTCGAGTTTCATTGTAGAAAACGTCATTTTTGTCAATCTCTCAATAAAAAAATTTAAAATGATAAATATACTCTCATATTTAAATAAAAAGAAAAATAAAGAAGAGATAGTAATCATGCTCCCAAACTTTTTAAAAAAGTGCAAATTAGTTCAAATAAATTATATATGTGTGTGTGAGAAAAGGAATTCTCCCTCCTCTCCACCACCATCTTTTGCTACTTAGTCTTCCATTTGATCCAAATTTAGTCATATGTCCTAGAATCCATGATCTAGCCTTCCATTTTTCTCTCTAAAAAGGGGCGATTTTTACCCCTTCATGGAGCCGCCACCAATTCCTCACAAATTCAATGTGTTGTTGTTGCCTAGGGATGACAATTCGAACCGTTAAAATCGAAAATCGCGGTTAACCGAAACGAATGAGGCAAAAAAAATCGAACTGATGGTGCAATGGAATGGTTATTTTAATGACCCGATTTGGGGTGGGGCGGGTATGGTATTTAGCGACCGTGCCACGCCCCAAACCGATTACTCGTTAAAAAAAATTTTAATTGAGCATTGGACTTTCTATTATTCTTTTCCAAAATTAATTGGGCAATTGTGACAATTGGGCCTCCCCAAAATTCTAGCCCAATTAACATTACTAGTAAAC